>BGPR01002389.1:0-25545 GCA_013235015.1 Araneus ventricosus | reverse complement strand
CCCGTTGTTAACGTGCGGAAAAAGTGACGTCTCCCAACCCAACCGGGGTACCAGACTAGACCCGTTAATCACTTATATTTTCACGCCTTTCATTTCGCTACTTCATTGTTAACCAGACGCCTTTGGCGACCAGCTGGTTCGCGGGGAATATAATTTCAACTGAATCTATTATGCATAATTTGGTATTCATGGTTCCCTTAACAAAGTAATTTTAAACTTCAAATTGTGATAGACATTTAACACGCGTTCTTTTCGTAGCCTTGCGCTTGTTCTGTTCCTTGTCTACATGAACGTCCCTATTGGAGTCAAATAACTCTCCGTGTCATGCAACGTCTAATTCCACGTTATCAACGCGAACTTCACTTTCTTATTCGTTACGCATTTGATTTCAACAGTAAAATGGCGCGGCATATTTTACGTCCAAAAACATGCTGTTACGGCCTAACCACTTAAGAACATAACCCGAATTAACTCGTTCTAAATACCGTATCTTTCAAAATAATTCGGTCCTTAAGTGGTTAAAACATGTTGATAAAAGGAATTAAAGCATAGCGACCATTATTGTTCAGTAACTTGAGTACTCTTTTACAGATTTCACAGAAAAATTGATGAAATAAAAAAAGAAAGTAAAATCTCAGAGTCACAAAGAGTTACGTCAGTCACATAGAGCTACTTTAATCACATAGAGCTTCTTTAATCACATAGAGCTACTTTAATCACATAGAGCTTCTTTAATCACATAGAGCTACTTTAATCACATAGAGCTTCTTTAATCACATAGAGCTACTTTAATCACATAGAGCTTCTTTAATCACATAGAGCTACTTTAATCACATAGAGCTTCTTTAATCACATAGAGCTACTTTAATCACATAGAGCTTCTTTAATCACATAGAGCTACTTTAATCACAAAGAGCTACTTTAATCACATAGAGCTACTTTAATCACATAGAGATACTTTAATCACATAGAGCTACTTTAATCACAAAGAGCTACTTTAATCACATAGAGCTACTTTAATCACATAGAGATACTTTAATCATATAGAGCTACTTTAATCACATAGAGCTACTTCAGTCACAGAAAGTCACAGTTGAGTAAGGTGAGTCAGTCTACGCCCCTCAATCCCAGCGGCCGTTTTGCAGAGACAGCCTCCCGTTGATGTTTTTCTCCTATTTTGCCTAATTGCAATGCACTATGACCAGCCGGGACACCACTAAAGTTAATGAGAGAGAACCTGTTTTCGCCTTCCGATATGTTACTCGGCTATTGCGCAGTCAGCAAATTTTGATGCTTTAGAGGGCTGTTTTTTGAGCAGCCCCAACTTGTGTATCTCCTACTTTATTGATTCATTTTCAGTCTGTGTTTTTTCGTTTTTATTTTATTATATTTATTTATTTATTCATTTTTCACCGAACTCTCAATGTGGAAAAATAACCAAATATGAACATTAAAAACTGAAAAACGAGCTTTAAAAATAATTTCAGTGGGTGCTTTAGCTCTACAGCCCGAATGAACGAGCCGCAAAGTAACTAAAATCATAACAAAAAGTTGAAGAATTTTTTTATGGACCCATTTTTAAAAACTGATGTATCGGACGGCAATAACAAAGGAAGCAGAGTTTGTTGCTCGTTGCTTGCACATTTGATAAAACCGCACTGCTGCGTCTACCTTTCCACGGAGCGCGCAGTCCAAGGTTATTTGAGAATAACTCACAACCATGCCTTGCTAAGCAAGGCGGTCATTTTGAACGGTTGCCCCTGTAAACATTGTGTCTCATGCAGGCACCACTGCTTTTCAAGTTCTAAATAAGGTTTCTTTGTGACCGGACGTGACGTCAATATTTTTCTTTCTCGAAAACTAGGAACTGTAGATGTATGGCCCTTTGGTCACTTTCCACCCTTTCCTCCGCTATACTTGAGTTTATGCGGTCATTACTGGACAGCCTATAAGTTACTTTTTAAAAGATCTTCATTTTTTCTTCGTAGTCCAATTTGATTTCTTAGAAACAACTAACTTGGGTTGATTAGTCAACTGATAATTTTAATTCTAGATTATTCTTAATGAAGAAAAGTGGAGCTAAAATCCTTCCTAAATTGTATGTCGATGCTAACTACACTGCACTGTAATACAGCGTGCCCGAAAGGTATCTTTGCACTGATAAAAATAATTAGAAAACTAACAAAAATTATACTCTTATGATTAATTTTTATTCAATAAATAAAAATCAAGGATATTTTTAATGAAGAATTTTTTTCTGAACACCGCCAGACAAACGATATTATCATTCTCGTTTCAATGTGGCTTCAGTTCAGAAAATGCCGCCTTATCAAAATTAAATTTGTAACACAGATGCGGCGTCAATTTCGGTCTACACACAATTAAAATCTTCTACGCCGACATGTTGAGTTTTGCCAAAACCTATAATGATTTTAAAACCGAAATCCGGTCGTTCTTGCCGAAATGCCGATGACGTTAATGATATGCACTTTGAACTATTGTAACAGCGAGAAAAAATAGAAAGAAAGAACTTTGATACTTTCTTAATCGAACGTAAAAAAACTGTAAATGCACATCTTTGTTTCCATTTTTAGGTAGATTCCTTATAGGAATAATACCCACTATAATGGTTCTCATGACGCGACTTGCGTAGTTTCCATGATCAAGGTCCCTAGAGCCCCAAACCACCTCTCATTCAAAAGGTGTATATAGTACAGTAGAGTCTTCCTACGACGAAGTCTCTCTACAGCGAATTTCTCCCTATACTGAATTTTCCCTTTCCCCTATTTCTCCCTTTAACGAAATTTTTAATCGGAATGTTAAATAACATTCAAAATATTCTCCATATAACGAAGTGGTTGTCTCCCTATAACGAATTTTTTCAGAGGTTTATCTTTTCGATTTTTGAAGAAAGTTGGTAGTTTCTGTGCAACCAATTTGCTCACACGTGCCTGTTTCTGGAACCACTCACTCTTTTTCTAAAAATTTAACATCACGAAATGCAAAGAAATGTAAAATAACGGAATTTTTCAATTAAAATAAGCGTAAGTACATACTAGTACATATTATTCTCTAAATTGGTGAATTGTCTTAACTTTTGAGCATTTTATTCACACAATAAATATTAGTATAATTTTAACAAATTTATAATATATATTACTTCATTTTTAATTGAAAATCATAATTAAATAAATACATTTGAACTTATCGCACCTATTGAAGAGTTTGGAACATTTACTTAAATAACTGCAAAAATCTCTAATCTCCGTTTAACGAAATTTTTCTCTATAACGAATTTTTCAATTGGAACCAAGCGATTTCGTTATAGGGAGACTCCACTGTATATGCTTATAACTCTTTGCCCATGTCATCTTGTGAGCACGAAAACTAGCGTAATTTTGAATGGAAACGACGACTGATATGCTGTGGAGGGTGTGAAAATCTCGGCCGATTTCGTAGATGAGCCATCCAACTCAAAGGGAGTGGGGATGCTGGTGGTAGGGAGTTGAAATTTTTATTTACCCATAATTCCGTTATGTTTGAAGACACAAAGAAAATTCAAATTTTGTACAGAAATGTTTTTCGACAGCTGCAGTTGCTTAGAAGTTAAGGGCTGAAGCGTGACTTCCAACCCTGGCTTCGACTGTTTTTCAACCCCTTAAGGATCGCATTTTCTTTGCTACGTAATCAGATGACCACTCCTGTTTTGGAAAGGGGGATATTTGCAATAATTATATTAATATTATAATAATTTGTAATAATTATTTGTAATAATTATATTATTAATTATATTATATATTATATTGGTACTTACGTATTAACGCCGCCGAGGCTACAGATTGGCGGTAATGCGCCAATAAAGAGCAATATTGTTTACAAAAACCGCCAAATTGGCGGCACTTAAAAACCGCCAAATCTGTAGCTGCGGTGGCGTTGGCGGCACTTAAAAACCGCCAAATTGGCGTTAATACGTAAGTACAAAACCCGCCAAATTGGTATTAATACGTAAGTACAAAAACCGCCAAATTTGGCGGCACTTAAAAACCGCCAAATCTGTAGCTTCGGTGGCGTTAATACGTAAGTACCATTATATTATTAATTATATTATTATAATTATAATATTAATTATTATTAATTATTCATTATTATAATTATTATTAATTAGGAATTAATAATAAATTAGGAATTTATATTAATAATTATTTAGGAATTATTATTATTATTAGAAAAGTGACCAAAGGATCACCTATAAACCAAAGTGACCTCTATAATCCCTAGTTTTCGATAGAGAAAAATATTGACATCACGTTCGGTCACAAAGAAACTTTATTTAAAACTTGAAAATTATTGTTAATTATAATATATTATTAATTATATTATAATTATATTATATTATATTATTTGTATTAATTGTTTGTAATAATTATATTAATTTGTAATAATTAAAGGGGGATATTTGTAATAATTCATCTAAGAAGGCATAGAATACTGGAGATGCTTATGGATTCTAAGTTATTTTTGGGCAAATTATAAAGCTAATGAATGATTAAATTTTAGTTTATAAGCCTGAAAATGAGATAATTCGATGCACATCAATATGACGTTCGCGTCGGTTAAGGGGTTAACCTAACCTTACTACAACTTGTTGGAAAGCTCTCGGCGATTGTATTTGCCTCCACCCTCTTTCATCCTCATAATCCCGACGAAATGAGACTCTATGAGCACAAAATGCTCTACAATATTACTGCGATGTCTTCACGATATTGTACGTCATTCAGAATCTTTGAACAATGCCGTACAGTATCTTGTGCTGACAGGGGAGGAGTAAACGACGGAGGGGAGGGGGGGGAGAATCTTCTTTTCCTTGTATCTCCGGGCAAACGGAAACTACCTTCGGCTTTTAATAATTTTAAAATGTGAAGATAGTTTCCGGACATCCCGTAGTTAAAAGAAAGCCAGATGACGTTCCGCTCTTGTTCATAACAGCAATTACTCTTGAGCAGGAACTTCGCCACCCTATTTGCCTAACCTGCATGTTTGGACAGGCGAGTTCTGGGGAGGAAACAGATCGGCGGGTCGGCGATTTGGGCCAAATGTCGGTCATCCCACGATAGCCTCTGCGATAGCCGTGATCTATGGCCAACCCCTAAATCATAACTCTCTCTCTCAACAATAACAACAACAGCGGCGGGATTATTTTTGGGTGCCTCGGGAAAATGAGTTTCGTGACCCATTAGATTAGATGGAGGGGAAGAAAGTTGGAAAATAACGACACAAAGCAGATATTTCTGAAACTTTTAATCCATTTGGTGCTCTATAAATACGTGAAAGATGAGATGTTGATTCTTTTTTATGCCGATGAAATCGTTTTAAAACGGTGCTTTCAATTCTTTTTCATATCCTCCTCACACCTGTTTCTATTGGGTTTCATAAATCTCAGGAAGGGAGTGATTTCCCATAAGGAAAAAAAAAGGTCAATTTTAAGATACAATTATTATTTTTTTTTTTCGTTTATTTTTAAAGGCTGAAGAAGACAGCGATCGAAATATTGCGGATAACAAGTATTAATTTTTTTATTTCTTTTGATCGACGAAGATTTTAGAGGAGCGGTTCTCAAACTTTTACCATTTTGAGACGCAAATTTTCGTCTGAATTCATATCACTCCCTCCTTTCCTATCTGTTTTTGTCAAATTTGGAGATTTAAATATATGATATCAAAGTGATTCAAAGTTAATTAAATATTTGCTTATTTGTCGATTGCTTTTTTATCTGTGGGTCTTTTTCTGCTCGGCTTGTTTCTGTAAGAGGGTGAATATTTTTATCTTTCTTTCTATTGATTATGGATTTGGTAATTTGTTGGATTTATGCTCTCTATTTGGTGGCCGGACAAAATTCTGACCACAGAAAGGAATAAATTTTGACTTTTTGTCATTCCTTTCTACAGAAAATTTTGTCCTTTTTGAACTAATAATGGCGTGTGGTCTCCGATGAGTGCGCCATTTTAGTTCCTTTCCATTTTGAATAATTTCTAACTTTTGTAAAGTGTTTTAAGTATTAGGTAATCTTAGGTATTTATTCTATAGTTTTTGATGTGTTTTCTTTAAAAAAAAATTTGTTGAAGCATTTCCTTTTTCCTGCTGCGTTTGCGCGCAAAAACGTATATTGTTTTCATTATTTTTCATTATTACTATTATTTACTTTTATGTTTCTTTTAATTTATTTCCCTTTTAATTTAAATTTCTATTATTTGTCTTTGTATCTTATTAGATGTGGCAGCAAATGCGCCTTTCTATTTAATGCACAATATGTTTTTATTTTATTTTAATTTATTTTAATTTCAATTAATTAATTTTGTTAAATTTTATAAATTGTAACTATTATGAAAGTTAGTTAATGTTTATATGACATTTTTTATATGCAGAAGATTTTAAAACAGATATTCCAATAATGCATTTGTGAAACTCTTTAAGATGTATGCGAAGATAAGGGGAAGAAAATATTGGTTGCATTTGTTTTGGGGCAAGTTATTGTGGCAAGCTATTGTTGTCGGAGGTCTCTCACTTATGGTTACACTAATATTGTGAATCTATATTAAATTTTGGGCAAACTCCACCCACTTCCAGTCCACGACTTACTCACTTACGCAGTCTTTTTCAAAATGCTTACCCGATGCTCTTTAATATAAGACGAAGTTGAACCCAAAACGCGCCATATTATGAAAGGGAAGTTATGCAATCTGATTGGGACCCGTAATCACTTCGGATAATCGAAAACTCTGTGAATAGAGACTAAACTTCAAATAGTGACTTTCTTCTTTTCACAAGTTTTCCAAAATTGTTTATTCGAAATTATTTGTAATAAGTCCAAAAGGACTACCAAGTAGCGGGAAAATTGTGAGAGCAATTCTTTCTTGAAATTGGGGAAGATAAGAAAATACACGTGACACGTTTATTGCATCTGTGTATCAGTGGTGCCATTTAATTTCCAAATAGTGCCTTTGCAAACATTTTATTATAATTAGTTCATATATATATAGATACGGTATTAATCGAACTCTCTTCGTGGGGGAGGGAGCCGTTGCCACAGGATGCTCAAAAGCGCCATCTGGGTAGAATCCGTAACAGCGTTAGAAGATAAATTTCTGACAAGAAGATTCGTCAATGTTACGGATTTCCGCTGATTCATTTGCATTTTTCCAATGATTCTTTAAAGATGTTCTCAAAAGTGTATTCCCCTCACCCACACTCAACAACGCGAAACTTGCCGATCCATTTTTTCACGAAAATATGTGGAAGTTGCTCACATCACTACTGAAGTGCTTAAGAATGGAGCAGTGTTTTTGTTCATTTCTCTCTGAATAACTTCTCGAGTTGTAAAAGATCGCCTCCCGATAAAGGCCTTTTTCATAAACCTTCGCATCATGAAAATCAGTTTCAATGAAAACTTTGACTCCCTTTTTTGGAAAATTCATCGACTTTATTACAAAAAAAAAGTAAAGGAAAAACAGTTCGATTTTCTGGTATCGACTCGGCTAACGATAACCTGGGCTGAAAGAAACCCGAATAATCGACGTTCTATTCTAGCGACAAAGTCGAAGCGAAAACAGGCCAGCTGGTTTTTGGTGGCAACAAATTAAGTCTTTCGGATTCCTACGTCAGCTGGCTATGACTATTTTACGTCACAGCAAGTATAGAAGCTCTGCTTGGGTTTACTGTGGTTACTATGTAGTACTATCTATCTATATGGTACAGATGTAAAATCTAAATGATACTCTACTCTATCCTACGCACACCCCTGATTCCAGGGATAAAGATCTCCGGTTTGCAGTTTGTATGGATATGCGTAGTAGAATCTTTTGATTCCAACAATAAAATTTACAAGGAGTGCTTGACAGTAGCAGTCTCCTGAAAAACTTTGAGGCTGTTATACAATTTACTATGTACGATTTATTGACAGGAAAAATCAGATTTATTGTGATCACATTAAATTAACTATTGATCTATCATAAGTGCATTTAATAGTGGGTGAACTAATTAGCATTGTGACAAAAGATGAAATGGTGCGGAACTATTGCTTATGTATTTTTATATTGATTGTTTGATTGGATTGATTATGTGATGTATCTTGCCTTTTGCAGACCCAAGAAAACACACAGAAAAAAAAATCAAGAGTCTTGAGTCATTTCTGAAGTAAATTTAAACTCGTGAATTCAAGGACTGTTTGTCTTGTTTGTCTTGTTGGGGGGGGGGGCGACAGACTGCTTCTGAGTCCGAGGAAATAGGATGCTCTACTTTGATGTCCAGACAAGTCATGGATCAGTCAGCTCGAGTAGTTATGTCAGGATATTGTTCCTTCGTACACGAGTCGTTCTACTTAACTTCTTACTTATTCAATTCCTACTATTAGTTCACACTCTCCCTATATATATATTTATTTATTTATATATCTTGTTCAAATTTTGCAATCGATTTTAAACTAACTTCCCGATGAGCTGGAGACTCGAAACTTTAAACATAGATCAGAACTAGATGACAATGCAATATTAATTCGCTTTCTTGTCTGTCTGTCATTTCATATTTTGCATTGTGCGTTTTTCATTATATCTCGAAAACTATTAACATTACAGACTTGGTTCTTGGGTATATGGATGGCCCATGGGATCATCGAAGCACCCCATATTTCAGCCATATCTTTGTCCATGCGCAGTACATTTTTCATTATATCTCGAATCACCTAAGTAGGAATTGACTTTAAAATTTTTTTATATTACTTGTTTAATTATAACTTTCAATAAGGAAAGTGTACCTTTCGTCTGTCTCTTATTTCAACGGCTCCCAACAGTTTTAATAAATCTTCCAAATGAATTCCAGTCTCCTAATGAGAATTCAAATGAGAACAAGCCAAGACGCATCCATCAGGACTGACTCCCGCCAGCGAATGTGGAATAAAAGCTCCATTCCAGTTTCCCTGGAATCCATCTTTCCCGGCTCTTCCACAACATGATATTTTCGTCCCGGCTGGCTGGTCGCGATATCATCTCCAGCCACAATGCTCAGCATCGAGATAAGGCAACAATGTAATAAACTCGTTTCTTTGACACTCGCATCTCTGCGAGAAGAGCCGTTTCATAATGAGGGGGAGACACCGAAATTAAGAGGGGCAGCGAATGATTAATTAAGGCCGTTTTGTGGGAATGCGTGGGCGACAGAGGAGGGTCGTTTTCGTGAAGAACACATCACCCGTTTTCTGATTAAAATCGCTCATTCGCGGTGGAGAGGAAAATCGAATCCCACGGTGGAAGACCCCGGGGGCCTGCTTTTGCAGGTGAGCCGCTTTCTTCCGTTACAGTGGAGAAAGTGGAGCTGTTTGTGTGCAAACTACAGTTAACGATATGAATAAATGCTAATAAGATTTTCCCTTTATTCTTCTCGTATGTGGAGTTTTATAAATATAGAAATTGTGTATAAGGCAGTTTCAATGCAGTCCTTGATCTTTTCTCACGGAACTGAATTTAAAAAAAATTACTAGCTGATGTGCGTGACTTCGTCCGCGTAGTAATACACTATTGGTACCTTATTGCTCAGAATAAAAATACTTTCCCGTCTAATAGTTTAACGTAAAAATTTTTTTTCTACATAAAATATTGTAATTAACTATATTCTGTAAGGGATCTATAATCCATTAATCACGACAATTTATACGTACATCCATAATTGTAGGTTTGGTTAACTTAGTAGATTAAGTTAGAACTAGCTGCTCTCGCCGCCCTCCAGGTGGGTTCGCGGCCAGCACCCACTTTGCCACCTCGCTGCTTCGAGGCTATCAACCAATACTTTTTTCACTTCAGCGTGAAGATCAGTAGAACGGACCATAAAACCTTAGTATATTTCATATTCTTTGCAGACAACAGATTCCCTTCAAATTGTAAAATCTTTCAATAAACCTCATCTAGTTGTAATGTTTTGTATAACTTTCTCACGAATTTCGGCAGAAAAGTCTTAATATCCATAAATACAGAATGAAATCGTCCTAGCTCAACAGTTTCCATCACCTACAATAGGTATTTTACAATATTTTTGACACGCCAGTGTGATGGAACTGTTGGGATCTATGTATTTAAAATAATATGGTAAAACCCTCAGAGATTCCCAGCCCCAACCACCTAACCGATTTCGACAATTTTTATTTTATATGAAAGCTTATGACGTCTAGATATGCCATCAAGGGTCGTCTGTCCCCCAACGCCTCCCATTTTCGAACGAAATTCAAAAAACTCTTTCCTATTGTACATTCTCTATGGGAAAAAAAACTTTTGGACAATTCGCCAGCAACAACCAAACAACGAATTTCGACAATTTTTATTTCATATGAAAGCTTATGACGTCTGAATATGTCATCAAAGGTCGTCTGCTCCTCGCCAACCCCCATTTTCGAACGAAATCGAAAAAACATATAGAGAATGTATGGTGGAGAAGTGTTTTTTCTATTTCGTTCAAAAAAGAGGGGTGGTGTGGGGCAGGCGACCCTTGATGACATATCTAGACGTCATAACCTTTCAAATGAAAAAAAAATTACAGAAATTCGCTGGTTGGGTGGGGGGGGCGGACCCTTTGAAGAAAACACATGGAGAGAATGTAAGTTGGAGAAGTGTTTTTTCTATTTTCTTTAAAAATGGGGGTAGAGGCATGCGACCCCTGATGACATATTTAGACGTCATAATCTTTCAATTTAAAAAAATGTCGAAATACGTCGGGTGTTTGTTACTGGCGAACTGTCCAAAGGTTTTTCCCCATAGAGAATGCACAGTGAGAAGCAGTTTTTTTATTTCGTTCGAAAATGGGAGGGTGGGGCAGGCGACCCTTAATGACATATCTAGACGTCATAACCTTTCAAATGAAAAAAAATTGACAAAATCGGTCGAGTGGTTGAGGCTGGCGGACTCGGTGAAGGGTTTTTTTACCAAATTATTTTAAATATATATATATATATCCAGCTTTATTGTTAGGACTAAGAGGATTTTGTTAACCAGAATTTTCAGAAAAAAGTTCTAGTTAATCAGTATACAGACATAAATTAAATGCTAAAGAATTAGAAAGTATTCATAAAAGAACAGCGAAGAAATTATTCGTGCACTTAAGACCATTAAAAGCGTTGTTAGAAATTGTGTTTGAAAACTTTTTCTAAAATTGATCAAAACAAAATGTCGCATTGAAATGAAATTGATATTATTGAAAAGCTAATTATTTGAACTTTAAGAAGATGTTAAAATGGTTCTTATGCAATGATATGCTCCGAAGTTATTGCGGATAAACTTTAAAAGTTAAGGTAATTTTTAATTAATTAATGTTCTAATTAAAATTTCGAAAAACCCTTTCTTAGAGAGCACCTACCAAATTTCAAGTTTCTAGTCCAGTGGTTTGGCAGATTCGGTGATGAGTCAGTGAGTGATTGTCTCTTTTTTCAATTCCTTACTATTAGTTCACGCTCTCCCTATATTTATATATCTTGTTCAAATTTTGCAATCGATTTGAAACTAACTTCCCGATGAGCTGGAGACTTGAAACTTTAAACAGAGCTCAGAACTGGATGACAATGCAATATTAATTCGCTTTCTTGTCTGTCTGTCATTTCATATTTTGCATGACGCATGCGCAGTACGTTTCTCATTGTATCTCTAAAACTATTAACATTACAGACTTGGTTCTTGGGTATATGGATGGCCCATGGGATCATCGAAGCCCCCCCATATTTCAGCCATATCTTTGCGCATGTGCAGTACGTTTTGCATTATATCTCGAATTACCTAAATAGGAATTGACTTTTAAATTTTTTTTTATATTACTTGCTCATATATACAGATATTCGAATGAAAACAGACGTTCCATGTTTGGAGCTGTGATATCTGTTATTAATAGACGCATAAGACGATTGTGTTCCTTCTAAAAGTTCTCTGTTCGAGAAAGGTATAAAAAATGTATTGCTTCAACACTGAGTTTTTGGACTTTCACTCCAATAAGCTTTCGATCTTGCATAATTTCCACTTTTCGCACGAACTCCGGAAAACAAAATTCAGTAACCACTCTTTTCATTTTATTCTCTTATGCTTTCTGTTTTCTGCTATCACCGGAATTACTTTCGCGTATCCCTAACCGGTCTGCCGCGTACCCATAACATAACATAACACCACAGCATACCCCGAACTCGGAGCCAGGGGGGCTCCCTGTCGGTTGGGTGGGTATGCGTGAAACTTTATTGAAATAAAGCAAGAGCAAAAAAAATATTACATTTTTATATAAAAAGGATACAAAGAGAGGAAATACAAATATAAACACTAATATATTGTTACAAAGCTATAAAGTTGTTTCCCTGAGATGCTAATCTTGGCGACTTGGCGATAAATTTGGCGACCATTTTGGCGACTAAGGGAATTTTCTAGAAGGACCTCGAGCTTTCCACCTATTTCTACTGGTTTCATGAACTTTCTAGAAATACGTCACTTCCCACGTAATGAAGTCACTTCCTGTTGAAAAGTATAAAGGCAAGCTCTCAAGCCAAGAAGAGTTAGTTGGAATTTGACCTGCAAGCAAGCTGGTGAGTTGACAAGAAACCTTTGAGCGTTGTGTTGAGATTTATTGGTAGTCTCTGTTGTGGATTTTTACTAGTGCTGTTTTTAATACTTGAGTTACGTTTCTTTGCTTGGAATACCTGTGAAATAAAGAGATTTATTTTTTTAAATCCTGCTTATTGGACTGCATTCACGTACACCCACAAGACGATTTTGTCACAATATACACAAACATAAACACAAACATAAAAACACAAACATAAAAACACAAATAAATACACAAAACGAAGAAGGGCGTGGTGGGAGACACGAGCTTTGTAGTGAGATGAACAATGCAGGTTATTGTGGAGTTATTCTGGCTGTTTAGATTTAAGTAGGGCTTCTTGGCTGGTGATAAAGTTGAGGAGGTCTATTATTTTGTTTCTTAGCAGGCGGTGGTTGGTTAGTGATTTCAACCAGGCTTCTATGTGTTGTTCTGCTGGACCTGAGGTACCGTGTACCCCATTGGTGCGTGTACCAGATGTTGGGAATCTCTACACTTTATCCTTAATCCTGGAGAGATCACATAGTCTGACGTAGTTCGCGTGGCGTCTGATAGACACCACCTCTTTGGTCATTAATGTGGAAACGCATATTAACAATAATTAAACTTGAAATATACAGACCAGGAAGAAATTCCGAAGCATGCGGAAGAAAACAGAAAAATCTGACCAGCAAAAAAGTGCTCTATAAAGACTCAATTATGACCATCAAAGACTCTCTATCATGAACCAGGAATACGAGAACGCGTTCACTAAAAATTTAAAAAGTGCCACTCTGGAAGTCGCAAGTATACAGAGCCAACAACCTACATCCACCATCTGACAGGAAAACCTAAAGACCTATTTTTCTTTCTTTTCTTTAAAAAAAACTAACTCACTAGTCCACAATTTTCTGTCCTATATTACGAGTGGTCCTCTAATCATGTCCTTCAACACAGAATATGTTACATAAGATGCGGATCACCATAGCAAAATGTTTATAATATTATTTACATGTATCCAAGCACTATTCTAGATACAAAAATCTATTATTTGACTATTATCTGAATATAGTTTCCAAACTTTAACTCCATTAACTCCTTGAAATTTACATTAACACACTACAGGATACAATTTCCAAACAATTAAAAGACAGCATAGCACACAATATGTTGAACGTTACATGTTTGTTGTTAAAAACAAGTAATCCAATTGCGAAGTTCCAGAAATAGAATTCTCTGAATTCCATTTCTCCACATTTAGAAAATTTGCCCATATTGACCGTGCATATTTTGAGAAATATTGTTACAAACATGGAAAGTCGCTTCCCAGCAATGTAAGTCTTATGGTTGGGAAGAGAGTTTTACAGGGTTAAGCATGGAGTGACCTCAGAGACTGTTATGGCATCCCTGACCTTGGCGACCATTTTGGCGATTTGGCGACCTTGGCGACAAATAGATGATTCCCGAAAATGCAACCCTTTTCTCGATATTTCTACTAGGAAAGGGAATACTCGAGAAAACTCCATGCGACGTCACGACCTGTCGGAGAGAATATTTAAGGACGGCGCCTGGATCAGAGGAGGTGGTTGTTCGCCTTGGAGCGCGAACGTCTTTGGAGTTCTTTGTTATTGTCATTACTAGTTATTTGCTCACTGTTTGTGTTGTTAAATATCAAAGAGATGAACTGTCATTACCTGTGAATTGTTGTCTATTTACATTGGTAATCTGTGCAAGAATTATTGTTTCCTGTTATCTGTGTTGCGTGTTTTCCTGCACATTTGTGAATAAACCTTCATTCTCCATTATCCTGCATGTTGGACTGTTTACACCATACACCCACGGAAAAACTTTTGCAACAATATCTTCTTACAGAATGAGCATCTAGAATTACCATATTTCCTAAACATTTGGCTGTTAACTCATACAGTCTCCAAAATTCAAACTTGCAAGGCTATGAAAGTTTACATCACAAAAAATATCAAACAGTTCACAACAAACAATTAAGAGAGAACAAGTGAAAAGCATAATCAAGAGGAGGACGCCACACCAGTTAAAATCTACAGGGTGATTCTACGGTCGTGGGACAAACTTCGATGGCTGGTCAGGCATACGATAAACATCCAAAATCACATAGGAACATGGATGCGCAAACGTCATCTGGAGGAAGCAGATGGCATTTAAAATAATACAACGCTGCTACAATTGCGGATGCTTTTTGAAATATGCGCACTTTGACGTTGAATTTCGAAGAACAAAATTGTGTATCTTTTTTGACGTCTTTCCACTCGTTACAGTGATAGTCGGTCGAACTTTCTTGTGTGACAAAATACCGTCAGATGTGAATCGCTAATAACTACGAGACTAATTATGCGAAAAGAATGGTTAACCCCACAGCGGGTAGATCATATCCGTAAGAGTTTGTCGCATAGTATTTGTTTTGCCTGTGACGTCATCGTACGAGTGTAGACGCATGCGCGTGATTGTTATGAATTAACTTTATGCAAGATTATAAATAAGTGTAGCGTGGAAACGCGTTTAGCTAGGAGATTGATTCTGGTGTCATTTTAAAGAGCTTGAGGAGTATCACTAGGACTCAAAGTGAGACAATAAAAATATTTATGAGAATCTAAGTACAAATCGGTATTAAATTGAAAATTTCAAACTCCGCATGTTTTTTCATTATAAAATGCAGAGTTTTCTTTCGAATTGTACGAAACTTGCAGAATACTTTACGATACATGAAAGAAACATTGTATTAAAATTTGAATTCAAAAATTTGAATATTACGTAAAATATGAGCATTTACAGTAAATAATGTTTTACTGCGCTTACGCGAAATGTAGTTCTATATACTGTGATATTCGTAACGAATAAAAAATATATATTTGAAGAATTATTAAAACATTTAAAGAAGGAAATTAATTAGATTTAAAAATCGTTTGGTCATAAAAGAAATTAATTTTAAAAATATCGTTTGGCAGAAAAAGAAGTTAAATTAATTTGGCAAAGATATTGTCTTTTTGCTAACGTTGCCTATCAACGGAAAAGAATTATGATTATGAGATGGAACTTGGAATTTGACGTGAGAAGTGAACGATGTAACGTTTGTGATGTAAATGTATGTGTTTCTTTTACATGTTTGTGCTGTGGAAGACGTCCAATAAATATATTATTTTTGATAAAGAAGGCTCCACGACTATTCATACTATGCTGAAATACATCACAATAACTGTCTACAGATAGCGCCATCAAAAACAACTCTATATAAAAGACAAGAAAGGCGCAGTTCGGTTCCGCGCCGTAGAGTTTTCGTGAAAACGTTGGGATAAAATCATAAAACAAGTGTTTCGTATTAATATGTAATTTAATTATCAATCTCTTTGATACAATATTTACACAGAGTAGTATAATAGTTACAGAATAGATAAATTACAAGTTTAACGTATGTAGCAAGGGTCTGTGGTAGCTTGTGATTTTAGCCTCTGTGTAAAAGAGAGTAAGGAATTCGGGAATTATAATTTTAAAAAATTATTCTGAAGTTAAATTTTCATTTAAAATTAATTAAAACCAATCAATTGCTCTGTTACAGTTTCTTTAATGAAAATTTACATACATCGTGTCAAAAATCTGATTATTATATTTTAATGACTAATAAAATGTTATTCGAAATTAACTAAAAACGTAAAGTTTAAGTCATGTTGAAAAGCATCACGACGCCATGTAGTGTAAGCTACATAAATCCACGTCCCGAATACGATAAACAAGGCGGCACTGCTAACTCTAATTAATTATACTTATATTGTCAAAGTTTCCATCTGACAGACTGTAGAATTATCTGACATTTAAAATGATTATTGCAGGGGGGATCGTACGAAGCGCGCATTCCAGTTCTTTCGTCAAAAGTTCTAATCAATATCATTCACAACCCGTTTAATACTCTACAGCACTTGGACGTCTCATTAAATTTCTGCGCCACCGTCTCACAAGCCCAAAACATTTTCACCGAACACTCGACAAGCATCACCGCAAGTGAGAGGATGCTTCAGGGTTATCTCCCACTGTCACGTAGGTATCAGTGACGAGATGGGAACGCATGCGCCAGTGAGGATGAGCGTCACACGTGTGACACCAAAAGCCATCAGAGGCCGTACCTCAATGTCAGATAGCGCCGAGTGACAACCATGCAATAACCCGCAGTGTCAGCGTGTGACATGAGGGAATGAGCAGAGGAAACGATTGGGAATGTTATCTGAAACGGTCATTTGGTAGAATTCGGGGATGATGATAACTCGTGATCTCCTGACTAAAGTCCATTAGCGTCTTTTGGAAGACGTGGGATTTATTAGCGCCTGAATTAGAGGTGCGATTGATGTTGAAACTGGTATTTTCGAAAAAATGAGTAATCTTTTTGCGAGAAGAAGTGCTAAATTGCAGTTTTATCGGAATTTTATATGCTTTGGATGGTATTTCAAGCAAAAGTAGTTGGAAACGGTCGATAAATATTCTGATGATAAGTTCACAAAAAACGTCGAACTTTTATTGAGAATGGAAGTTTTATTAGAACGTTTGAGTGGGCTCTCATTTCAGAATTGCAAAATAGTGAAGCAATTAGTGCCAGCAGTGACGAATAATGTCACGTTGAATATTATCGTTTGTAGAAATGGTTGAATGAACAGAGGAATGTCATCAAAAGTCTTCTGTGAAAGAACTCTATTGGGAAGACGAACTTCGATTTTCATGAAAGCCATGTATGACAGACGCCATCAAATTGTTGCAGAGTCTCAAATAGTCAGGCTCAAACTAAAGGTGTGATAGTGTCGAAATGACTACTTCTTCCGTTATCGAGAGGTTTGTTTCGACAGAAGGTTCTAAATTGAAACTTTCTCACTTTCTAACCATCTTAGCTGGAAATGGTGGTAATGGTTTTGCAGAATTTTGCAAGCTTTGAATTTATTTACAAATATTTTACAGGCACTTTTTTATTGAAAGACTTTTATTGTATCTGGTGGATTCAATCAATTGCAAAAAATATTTGGAAGGTGAAATATTTCACGTAATAGTCGCTGTTTGAAGAAAGAAAAAAAGAAATTAATAATTTGATCGCTGAAATATTCTTCAGAAATATTCTTTTCTCTCGGAAGGTTATTAAATCCTTTCAAATAAATCAGCATGATTATTTAATCGCCATTATTAAACATGATCATCTGGACAAAATTTTAAATATTTATTTATCAGCTGCTTGCCCAGAAGAAAAGTTGATGAGTCCCTGCAAGTCCTAGATAATATATGGCTTCCCATTTGACGGATTGTTGCGTAGAATCAAAATCACAAGACCAGTGGTGGCACTTGATGTAGATGTGACATGATATTTTCCAATTTGGTAAAGATCGTAGACGTACCGTGGCCAGTGCAGGGGGTGGAGAGGGTTCAGTTCGAAACCCATTCCACTGAAGAGCCATCGTGTATGGGGCACGTTAAACCATACGTAGAAGGACAAATGATCGTTCCCTTTGGTAGTGGAAGTTTGAGAGGGGTGACAGCTGAGGTGTCAAAAGTCTAAGGATTAATGTCATCGTAATTTTGAGGGCATCAACCGAGGAATTATTGTCAAATTCATTAGGTCGAGTGTGAAAGAAATCTCATTGTATGACAAAACGCAGGTACCAAACTTCATCAATGAGAAATGATGCGGAAATTCTGATGCAGTGAAGAAAAAACACCAGAATGAAATCTATATTAGAATCACCCACATTTACGTGAGTGGTGGAGTTAAAAAATAAACACGCCCTTGCCATGTGTCATTAATCGTCTCTGAAAATCACATAAGAACTGGCTTTTTTTCATGTAGATGTGAATACGCTTTTGAGATTCAGGCAAGTTCCAAGAGATTTCTTCTTCATTATTTAATATCAAATAGGATTATAATAGAATTAATTTACTTTTCCACTTCTCAGGATCTTTGTTGAATTGAAGTATCGAGCATTTTTTGTTTGCTTGTTTGTTTTGTTATAGACCTTTATCTGAATATTGGGAAAGCTAGAATACTGATCTTTACTAATGAGGGAGAGATCATTGGAATCCTCAAAGTATCAGACGATGTTATTGCTAAAATTTGCAAATGTCACGTGATTTTGTATTAAATCTTTCGTAGAATGAATCTGATCAGTATCATATATAGTTCGACGTCTATCATCACCAGTAATATATCTGTTCTATATGACTGGCGATCAAACACGCCTTTGTTGGGTGTACTAAAGTAGATTTTTCTTCTTTAATTATTTTTCTCAGTTTTAATTCATAATTCATTATTATAAATTTATGGAATCTTGAATTAATTTTTCCTTAATTCTCATCAACTTTCTTTTTTGATTAAAATTTTCCTGCTAGTGGAATTTTTAAATTTACTAGGTGGGACCACTGTTTGTTCTGAAATAAAAATTTAATTAACACATTAATATATAATAAGTTCTGAAAATATTAAATAGTGCAGTATCATCAAAGACAAGCAAAATTTCAAAATCTCTCGAAAATGTGAGTGAAAAATTCCATCTTTACAAACGTGATCTTTCGTCTTTACAAAATTCAATTTTACAATGTGATCTTTTCCTTCTTTACAAAATTCCATATTTCAAATGTGATCTTTCCGTCTTTACAAATGTGATCTTTTCCCTTACAAATGTGATCTTTTCCGTCTTCACATTACAAAAATTCCATATTTACAAATGTGATCTTTCCGTCTTTACAAAAATTCCATCTTTACAGATGTGATCTTTCCGTCTTTACAAAAATTCCGTCTTTGAAAACATCATCTTTCCATCTTTGCAAACATGAAACAAATCAAGTTAAATAATAGTGTGTAATAATGGATTTTTGTCGAGACATCCAATTGAAGAGAAGCCGTGGTAAAGAGTGGAAAAAGCGTGTTTACAAGAGGAGAAAGAAATGCAAAACTCGGCAGCATACTCAAATTAGGATGAAATTTCATCCTCAACACCTCAACGCTCCGTAACCAAACGCATTCCAGCAGGTGGCTGTTTCCGTCACGTCTGAACTTTTCGCCGTCGTCGTGACTCTCCCACACGTCCGAGCAAATACACGACCTCCCCCACTCTATAATCACAGGAAGTAATTGCTCGCTAATGAGTTACCTTATCTATCAGAAGCCCTCCGGAAATTCGGGGTTACGGTTACGGTACTGTTTTGTTTTCCGGGGATTTTTTTTCTTCCATAATTTATTCCACTCATCGAAGAAGGTAATCTAATCAAATCTCAGATCCAGCTTGGCCTTCTCCGGGCCGGACGAGTCCATTGCAGACAGGTAAGGAACCTTATTCACAGAGGGGCACTCGTGACCATTAAAGAAAACTGCAGTTTAGTTTAGTTATATAAATGTCCTGTTTTGAAGCAACACGAGGGAAATTTTGGGACAGACCTCTTCATTTTTAACTGTGGTCAGATAAAGAGGACGAAACCTGACCTAGAACCCCTCTCCAAATTTCCGCACCACACCAACGGGAGGACGTTTGACTCCCTACTTATGATTTGATCAGTGGTGTAGTCGTAAAATAGGCTGTGCCGGGAAGCATATTTACAAACCCTACCCTGATAGAACTGAGGCAGGAAATCGGACAACATGATTGGCTCGCTTCGCCGAGATCCTATGACGTCGTCCTTTGCTCTCGTGCGTGTACTTTTCATTAGTATAATTTCTTTCCGTGTGGAATGTTTTATTTTTTATGATATTTTAAAAAATAATTTCATTTTTAAAAATATTACAACCCACGGGAGAATGTTTTCTGTGCTCAACTGTGGGAAAACGGAGAAGAAAAGTAGGACGACTCTTGTTTCGTTATGATTGCCGTACGTTATGATTCTTGTTTCGTTATGAATACTTCCCGAGATAGACCTCTTTGAAGTTTGAGAATTTTTCTCAGAAATGTAAACATTACAGATTTTTGGTCAGTGATTGCTTGCTAGCAAGTAAATTTTGAATCATACACTAAAGTTTGACATAACAATTATAGTAGAGGTAAGTAGCTCAAGTTTAAGATCAAGCTTATTCTTCTAGCTCGTTTAGACTACGAGATACAATCTTTTGAATATGTGTGTTGTTTTTTAGGAAAACACGTGATAACTTAATACTGACAAAATCAATGTATTTATTAAAAAACAAAAAAGGTCCATAGATTGCTAAGTTTGTATATCACATATATTCAGTGGAGTGCTCACTCGATGGACCCTTGGAATGATACATCTCCAAAACATTTGTTTTGAAATTGAAAAATTCTGTGATGTAAAATTAACATCATCAGAACATGTTGACACGAGGCCTTCTCGAATAGCCAGGGATAATGAAGATGTAGCAAAGCTCTCTCAGTGGCTTTCTGAACACAATCCATTCCCTAAAATTGATGTGATAATGTCAATAGCTTCAGTAATTGTGGGAGGTAATGAAGTAAACTGCCATTTGTCAGAAGAGATTGGGAGAGATATGATTCCAAAAATGATGGGGAAAAAATTCGAAAATGTGAAATTCAAACGGAAGGGCAAAGTAGTGACACTTGCTTCTATTAACAGTTCCGTCAAAATTTGTAACATCAGCATTGTTGTGGATCCCCATATACTTTTTCACAGGTTATGCATAGCAAAGCAGTCAGATGACGATTTAAAAGCATTTTTCAAATGCGAACTGTCACCTTTTCCTATCTTGTTATTCACAGGAGAGAGAATGCGTAAGGGAACAAAATCTTCATTATATACATCATTCTCACCCATTACAGAGGATGTAAAACCTGAAGGATCCCAGTATGTCGTGGTTGATGGTGGTCATTTACTGCACAAAATTGTGGCGACGACAAGCCACATTTGGAGCAATAGCTGACAGATATGTTCAATACTTGAATAATAAATACGGTCAAGTTATAGCTGTAATTTTTGATGGTTTCCCTGATGATGACAAAAAGAGCACCAAAAATTGTGAACGACTTCGACGGGCAGCCCATTTTTCTCCTGATGTAATGTTTCAAGAAGAAACAGTGTTACAATATACAAAAGAAAAGCTCCTTGCAAATGAATGTAATAAGAAACGTTTTATCGAACTGCTCAAGAAGGCTTTGCAAAAAGCTAATATCTGCGTGCAGCAGGCAGTTGAAGATGCTGACCTCACGATTGTGAACACTGCCATTTCTGTTGCTCCTCAATATGACTATGGGCGTGTAGTTGGTGAGGACATTGACCTTCTAGTTCTCCTAACTGCATTGGCATCGACACACAGTAATGGTTTTTTCCAAAAGTGTGGAAGAGGGAAAACGCCAGATAGTTATTACTCAACCACATCATTTAATCATAAATTCTCGATTGAACTTTTGTTTATTTATGCTATCAGTGGTTGTGATATCACATCAGCACTGTTTGGCCAAGGTAAAAACAAATTTATTAGTTTATTTTTGAAACATGAAGAACTTTTGAATAGAGCAGCAACATTCCTTAATCCTCAAGCAACAACAGAGCAAGTAACAGAAGCAGGGGAAAATGTTCTTGTTGCTTTGTATGGGGGAGATCCAGCAACACAAAACCTTGATGAACTAAGGTACCACTCATTTGTTAAAGCTGCAGCTAAAACTAAATTTAACCTCGCTAGATTGCCACCAACTACCGATGCTGCTCAACTGCATGCCATGAGAAGTTACCACCAGGTGCAAACATGGTTGGGAAACGAAAAAGATCCCTTGAAATGGGGCTGGATGCACACTCCATCAGGCCTCTTCCCTAAGAAATCAGAGAAGGATCCAGCACCAGAGTCCCTCCTTCAATGCATTTCCTGTACTTGCAAAAAAGGTTTCA
This sequence comes from Araneus ventricosus, assembly GCA_013235015.1. Classification (NCBI taxonomy): domain Eukaryota; kingdom Metazoa; phylum Arthropoda; class Arachnida; order Araneae; family Araneidae; genus Araneus; species Araneus ventricosus. The sequence continues at coordinate 3,114 of BGPR01002389.1, read as the reverse complement.
CGAATGCATGTGGACGCAGGAAAGCAGGTCTGCATTGTTCTTTACTATGCAAACATTGCATTGGATAGTCTTGCGAAAATCCAATGCCAGTCATTTTAGACAACGAGTCTGAAGAAGGAGATGCACCAGCACCAATTGACATGGTTGATGAACAATTGGAGTGTGAAGACATTGAATTGTAAGTAGTGTAATGTTACTATGTGCGGAATGGGAGCCAAAACAATGAGGGACATGGCGCGGGCCCTTCAAAAGTTATGAAAATGTAAAGTTGTGGTTCAGCAGACACTTTTTTTCATGAAATTTGTGTGGTGCATAATTTATTTATAATTATTTATCATTTATTTATTTACTTACATATTTATCGATATATAATTCACAGAACAACTGAATATATGTGATATACAAACTTAACAACCTATGAACCTTTTTGTTTTTTAATAAATACATTGATTTTGTCAGTATTAAGTTATCACGTGTTTTCCTAAAAAACTACACATATTCAAAAGATTGTATCTCGTAGTCTAAACGAGCTAGAAGAATAAGCTTCTTAAACTTGAGCTATTTACCTCTACTATAATTGTTATGTCAAACTTTAGTGTATGATTCAAAATTTACTTGCTAGCAAGCAATCACTGACCAAAAATCTATAATTTTTACATTTTCGAGAAAAATTCTCAAACTTCAAAGAGGTCTATCTCGGGAAGTATTATAGCTACAAATTTCATTTTTGTCTCAAATTGTAGACAATGTTCTCTAGTTTAATAAAAGTGCAGACGAGTTTTTTCGTCAGACCAATACTTTAGGAGATATTTTGTAAAAACAGGGAAAAGTCCAAAAATTGAGCGGTTTTTTCAAGATGGCGGCGCCCGCGGTGGTGGGGGGAATTGGAAAACTTGGATTTTTCAACACTGTACCAACCCATACAACATATCAAAAAATCGGAACTACCCTAATTAATGTAACCATTCGAGTTTTTTTGTTACAATTTGACTGGACTATTAGCAGCCACTGACATTTCGATGCGATGTAAGCGCTTAGCTTACTAATCAGCTCTTCTATTATGCGCAAAATGTTCTTCAGAAATTAAAGGAACACCACATATTTCTTTCCTATTCAACATTTTTAGGAACACTTTATTTTAATGGGAGTTCCCCGAAAAATAATGAAAACACTTGAAAACATTTCCCTTTTAGAGAAAATGTCTTCGAAGTGAACCAGATTTCACAAACTTGAAAGGAAAAGAATGCTTTCATGATCGGCAGATATTCTGCCAACAGACTCGTGTGCCAGACACTGCTTACCTGCAAAATAAGTTGGACTCATCCATCCCATAGGATGCCTTGTTGGGTTTAGATTAGGGATGGCGGTTATTGCAAAAACAATTGGTTTAACCGGGCGATTAAAACCACTCAAAATAATCGGTTTTTGAAATAACCGGCTTTTGAAACAACAGGTTTTTGAAATAATCGGTTTTTGAAATAACCGGTTTTTGAAACAATCGGTTTTTGAAACAACAGGTTTTTGAAATAATCGGTTTTTGAAATAATCGGTTTTTGAAATAACCGGTTTTCGGTTATTTTTAAAAAAGAAACAACGTTTGTAGACAAAAAATTTTATTAATAATAATATACAACAAGTAAGTATTAATACCGTAATATCAATAAATAATTAATTAGTGTAATAAATAATGATTATAAATAAGTAATTAATACAATAATTAATAATAATAAATGAGTAATTAATTCAATAAGTAAGTATTGCAGACAAAATGTTAAGAATTGTATTAAGTATTGTAGACAAATAAAAAAAGAAATCAGAGAGTACAGACATAAATAATCGTGTTTTGTGTTGTTTGCGTCTATATGTACAATAATAAAAATAACTATGTCTAAATTTTTATACATTCCCCAGGCCCTATTAATCATATATATTGAAATATTTTTAGCACATTAAAATTTTACACAAAATGTTCCACTCTTCTGCTACCAAAACTAATCGAATTATGAAAACATGACTGTGACCATTTTAGACCATCTCAATAATGTCCGCCTCGAGGAAGCGGTGGCCGTTGATTAGCCTAAGGCAGAGGTTCCCAATCTGTGGTACGCGTACCCCTGGGGGTACACGAAGGACTATTTGGGGTACAGAAAATCAAAGTGTGTAATGGTGGAAAAAAGTAAAATAAAAGAAATTAAAAAAAAGTTTCAGAATATTTTTCCCCTAAGTTAATGCTTGCTATTTAATAACTATAACACTTGAATCGATGATTATTACGAAGCGTAATTTTCAGCTATCCTTATAAGTTAATGCGAAATTATTACAATACCGATTTTATTTGTTTTGGCGTCCAACTAATACTATCGTAAAAATGCAATAAAATGTAAAATAAAAAATAAGTCCAGAAAATATTCCTAATTTGACTCTTACGCTAACCTAAGCCCTTAACATTACGGATAAAAAAATCCTTTGCATAGACAGATGGTTGGGGGGGGGGGGGGGGGGGGTAAGGGCGGAGGGGGGCCCGCGAAAATATAAAGACTAATCAAGGGGCACGCGAAGGAATAAAGGTTGAGAACCCCTGGCCTAAGGTGATGAAATTCAAAACTTCGTAACTCGAACTTAAAATCGAGCCTATCTTTTGATAGCTGATTTTGCCTGTTCTTTTACCCGGTTATTGGAATTAAGATAAATAACAAGTTATAACCGGGACAAAAATAACCGAAAAAAAAAACGGTTAACACAAACCAAAAAACCGGTTTTCGGTTTAAACAGGTAGGTTTTTCCCATTCCTAGTTTGGATCCCTTATCGTCCTTACCTTTAACGACTGAAGTGCAGTTGACTCTCGACTGTCCGGCTGGTTGCTGTCCTGCACTGCTAAAAAATTCTCCATGTCTTGGTCAAGGACATCTTCAGATACAGGAAAGCACCGTTTATACATCTTTCAAAGGACTGACGTAAAACGACGTATAAATGAAAAGACGCATGATCGAAACGAAGTACAGTATCAGAGGTTCCCAATCTGTGGTACGTGTACCCTTCGGGGTACGTGAAATCAAATTCGTTAATGGCGGAAACAAGAAAGCATAAGGGATTAAAAGAGTTTGAAACTTTTG
>BGPR01002388.1:144594-180239 GCA_013235015.1 Araneus ventricosus | reverse complement strand
ATTGTAGTGTAAATTTTGGTATTTTGTTTTCGAAATTAAATGAGAAAATTAGCCATTTTCGTCCAATTTTATTGCTTAATAAATATTGTTACAAAGATGTAATGTCGCTTTCCTGCCTCGCTAGTCTTATAATTGAGGAGGGAGTTTTACAGGGGTAAGCATGGACTGACGGACAGCGGCGAACCCTGGACCCCTGACCTTGGCGACAAACTTGGCTACTTCGGCGACAAATCGAAGATACCCGAAAATGCTATTATTTTCTCGATATTTCTATTAGGGGCCAAGATCCAGGTTTTTCCTGAAAATTCTATGTGACGTCACGGCCTATCGGGGAGAGTATGAAAGAACGCGCTTGGATCACGGTAGTGTTGTTGATCGACTGGAACGACTTTGGAGTTTCGTCTGCAGTGTAGGAAAGCCGAGAGCTATTGAAAGTGCTGTTACTGTCATTATTAATGATTTGCTGACTGTGTGTGTTTCTAAATCTGAAAGTGCTGTTACTGGTATTACTAGTAAATTGTCTGTTTTTGCTGCTAATCTGTGCAAGATCTATTGTTCCTGTTACATGTGCTACGTGTTTTCCTGCATATTTGTGAATAAACCTTAATTCTCCATTATCCTGCGTGTTGGACTGTTTACACCATACACCCACAGAACGATTTTTGTAACAATATTTACTTTTTGTTTCACATTGTGGCTCAAGTATCCCCATGAGAGGGACACATGATCCAATGTGTAGGGATGCTTGAGCCAACTCCGAGAGAATATCTACAAAATGCAATGCTATAAATTTTATTGCTTACAATTATTTGAGAAATGTTTTGCTTCATTCTTAGGATAAAAAAAGTCCTTTAAAACCAGTCGTGAGAACAAAATTAACAACATGGTCATTTTTTGTGGTGATGTTTGGTGGTCGAATAATCATTTCAATTTTGTTTCCATCAATGACAGCAATGCCATAAGTTTGTACCTATTGAATCTGCAACTCTTCGAACAAATTTATGCTCAGCCCATCTTCAGAAATATTAAGAATTTGTCCAAAAAATTGTTTTGTGGTTTATTTCCCGAGTATATTTTACCAGTAGCCAATCATTAATAGCAGGTTTCTTATTGATAAAATCATCATCACTTTCAGTATTTCCATCTACTGACATTGTTGAACTTGTACTTTTAATTGAATAATTGTCAGGATCTAAATAGGATGTATCTTAAGAGTCTTTCATAATTTTTTTTTTCGATTTTTCTGTAAAATGTTTTGTTTTAACCTTTGGTAATTTCCAATAAAGTTTAAATTGTGAACTCCGTTGCTTTTCTTTTCGTTATACTTTCAATGGCTTTTCTTCAATTTTTTTGTTTTTCGGGAGTGGGAGTCAAACTAGCTGATTTAGCTCTTTTCCTAAACCCTTTCAATGCGAAGCAAAGCTCAGATAAGGTTGCATACACAACCTCTGGAAAAACAGTTGTTTCACTAGTTGAGGTCCCAGGAATAGGAGAATTTGCAGACATATGACCATAAGAAGAAAAATTAATTACAATATTCTGACGTAAGTCGACATCTTCATGGGGAGAAATATCTGAAGAAATCTGGACATTTTCAATAGAATCTCTCACTTGTCCATTCCTGACCCATCAGTGACAAATGAGTTTTTCTACATTATTTATGAAAACCTACTGCTCAGATATATCTTAAACATAGCAAAATTTGTAAACACAAACTACTCAAATGCTCTAAATAACAAAGTTAATGAACACTAATTTCCCATTAGGTATTGTTGAGTCATGGCTCAAGTATCCCCACTGCTACCATTTGTGTTTACCAAACTATAACTAAATAACCTGTAGATATTTATACTATTTTAAATTTAAAATGTACCTTAAATTATAACCATTTCAACTAAGAATACTATTACATATTAAAAACAAAATTTGAATACAAAAAAATATAAAATTTAGACACCTTAAAATTTACTACACACAGTAAAAAAGAATTATAGTTCATGACACTTTCAAAATGACACTAAATTACTTGATTTATTTTTCACATATGTAGAACTATATATGAGTTTAAATCTTGTCAATTGAAGAAAGAAAAAATAAACCTGCTGTAGAGAAAAAAAGGGGTCCCATATGATCAAGTATACCTACTCTCCCCTAAATAAATTTCGAAGTCGACACCTTATCCTTAATTCTACTGCGTTATACTTGAGAAAACATTTTATAGTGAAATTGTTCGTATCTTCCGAGTCTTGGAAGCATTTTTCTAAACTTTATAAAATTTATCCCTTCTTAATTTAATGTCTCGAAATTTTTATTTCTGAAAAAACTTTAGTTTTTCCAGAGGAATTTCAAATACAAATAATATCTTCATATTCAATGCATGTTTAATATTCAGTAATATTTCAAGTGGTTACTTTGTGATTAGTAGTATTTGGATAAAAATTATGCCATACGAACTTTTAGTATTTCAAATGAAGCTAAGTTAATTTTTCGGTCAAATTATTTAAGTAGGTTTGTTTCGACAAAACGCAATTTCTTAATCTCTCTAGTAACTTCCAAATCAGAATTTGATGCTTTAAAGTTCAAATCAATAGTTTTTCTTTTATCAGTCTTTTTAAATAGTAAATTTGACGAATTAAATTTATAAATTGTTTGTAACACAGAAATAATTTGAAATAAAAATTAAATTCTCAACTCTTTTTAAACACGAAAAAAAAACGATTAATTAAAGTTTTTGAAGATCAAAGTGTTTCTACATCGTTCGGTTCTAAAAATAAAATCTATAGCAACTGGCATTTCTTCGGAATAAGCTTTCGTTTACACACTCTTACGAATTTTAAATGCATTTATTCTTGAGTTGTTTCTTAATGACAAAAAATCAATTGATGTGATTTCTGACCCTTTCTAATTCTTTCTGGGGCTTTCAGTCAAAGCAACTACGATGACAGAAACTTGTTAACGAGGTAAATATGACTAAGTTTGCTTGCGGCAAACAGTATTTTAACGAAGAAAATTCAATTACTTATCCATGATCATCACTTTTCATTCCTCTTTTAATCGTCCAAGAGACAAATTTCACATAGGATTTAAAAACTATTTTTAGAAAAAACATGAATCAGTTGTATGGTCGTATAATAAATATTTATCACAATATTGACGCTAAAATATTAAAATCCAATATCCGGATTTTTTTTATTAAAATAAGTTATTTTATTTCTTAATACTTCGACTTTTTGCTTGCTCAATTTCCTTCGTCTATGGGGGGGGCATCCATTTTTCTTAAACCCTTGAGTATAAATATATTTGAAATAAAAATTTATCGAATTTTCTAATCGGAACAATAATTTTAACGCAGGACTACGTTCCTCCCATTGGGGTCTCAGGGAGGAATTTCATTCACACGCCAGAACGCCATAAAACTTGGTATGGGAGATCCTCTATATATCGGTAACTACATATGTTAAAAACCTAACTAATGTCTTATTTTATAGATAAAGGGTAACGACAGAAGTTACAAAAAAAACTTACTTAAACTTAAAAACTTACGAGAAACTTCGAGAAATAAAAGAGTCAAGCGAGTAAAGTAATCTTACGCCTTTAACATCAGCGGCTGTTTGAAGAGACAGTCGCCCTTCATTTTTTTAAAAAAAATTTATTCTCATTTATATAAAAAATTGAATAATGTAGCATATTTAGAGCCTATTAATTATTTGGAGTTTTTGTTTCTCCGAGCGTATTTTAAACCAAAGGCTTGGACTCGATAGTCCCATAACCAAGAAACATTATATTTTTATGCAGGAAATATGGTTATTAATACTTATAGAAATAATAATAAATATATAAATAATATATATAAATGTATTTTCGCAGTATTTCGTCAATATTATTGCAAAAATTGTGTACTGCTTACCAATAGATCAAAACTATCTAAAATAAATGCACAGAAGTCTTCAATAAACCATGGATTTTGGAGGCAAAATAGGTTGTTTCATCTAGGTGACTAAGGATGAAATGCACACAATTGTTCTTGTTACGCAGTTAGTTACCTTAGTACTTAAATTTCGGGTTCAGAGTAACAGTGACAAGAAACTTACTGTAAAGTTGTTTTGTCACGGCAATAATTTATCAAGTCATACTATACATGTGTATTTCGTTTAAAAGTTTGCATTTTTATCTTTGGAATTAAAGTTTCAAATTCAGAATCTAAAAGTGTTTTGGTAGAATCATTTTAACACTATAATAGAATAAAGAAAGTTTTCACAATATAAGATTTGATCTTATGGTTATAGACACTGCAAATTCAAAACCCACCCTTAATGAGCTGGATAGACTTGGTGTTGATTCGAATTTTTGATGCGACTAATATTAGGAATTGGAATATTAGTGATCGAATCTTGGATAGCGGTCACAATATCATGGAATCCTAAATTAATCTTGGACCTATAGAATGAAGACGAACTAAAGTTAAAAAATGACTCATAACCGAGTTAAATGGCCTCGACTTGAAAGTGATCATTTTAAGTCTAAACTACTCGATAGTTAATGTGCTAGTGAACTGGAGCAGAGCATCACAAAGTTACAAGAGGAGGTATTCAAGAGTATGCTTTAAATGTAGAAAAAGAAAAAAAACTCAAATTAGAGATTGCCGTTTGGTGGACTTGGAGATATTTAGAAGTAAAGTAAGAGCCTCCCACGAAAGTATCAAAGAATCAAGCTTTATGAAGTGGAGAGATTCAAATGAAAACTTATATTCAAAAAATAGTTTGTAAATTTAGGATGAAGTGTGCACAATTGTTCTTGTTCAAAAACTGGGACATAATACAATGAGTTTCACAGCAATTTTTATCCCGGTAGATTTTAAAATGTAAGTGGGCCATATATGTGCCGTTAGTAGACAAAGGGTTAAAACTTAAAGCTTTTGTTAACTGCCATGGCCTTCCCTACACGAACATCAATGCTCGGAACATACCCCATATGGAAATTTTTTTATTGAAACAGAACGTTATTAAATGTGTCCACCAAAAATTTCGCACAACTGGTGAAAAGGGAAAAGAAATATTAAAACTTCCATTGCATTTCTTATTTTGTGTGTTTGAGAGAGTGGTATTCAATTAATTTAATTGTTTATATTTTCATTATTTATCATACTCAAGTTGTTTTTTAATTCCAAAGTCTTTAAAATTAAAACTCTAGTAACACCTTAGGTTTCTATAAATGCAAACCAGCGAGTGGAAATTGGTGTAAATAGAGAGTACAAGAAACCTACGCCATACCGAAGTAATCTTGTGGTACCTAAAACAGACAAGAGCAGTCACAAATATCAAAATGAAGCAAATATTGAGGTTTTTATTTGTTTGTTTATTCCGAAATTAATTTTCCTATTAGCTCAAGATGCTCTACAACATTCATACGATAGCTTTACGATGTTGCGAGGGATTTAGATTATCGTAGCAACATCGTGAAAATAGCGTAGAATATCTTGCGCAAACAGGGTTAATACTTCAAAATTAAGTAGCTCTGATCTACAGGCCATTTAATATAATTCTGTTAAAAATCAATATAGATAGATTAAACCACTATGCTTGATTTCTGAAGCAAATATTGAGCAAATTACTTTTAATTCTGGGAACTTGGCAAAAAAAAAAACTTCTGACGTATCCTTCCAATTCCATTTGGATCGAATTCGATAAGTGTGTTGCATGAGTTGCAGTACAGTAAAGATCTTTCAAACGGTAACAACAGTGCAAGATGTTCATATTAAAACTCATAAAACAATATTCTAAAAAAATATGTGAATGTGCCGACTGTATTTGGGGTCGGAGAAGGGGTGTAGTGGAGCCGTAACGTGTAATAGCCGTTCCAGCAATGCTTTTCTTTACGCGAAATAAATGAGAAAATATTGTGAAAACGTCATTAAACCAGCACAATTTTTGTCACCCAGGATAGAGCGTTCCGTCTCTGTTTTTATAGCAACCAGACACTGCTTATTTTGCGACTACAACACTGGGTAGGAGGGTGGAATAGCAACAAATTTATTTCAGACATGCTATGATAAGAAAGCTTCGACAGTCCGAATTCTAGACGATAATTATATTCAAAAACAAGAAGTATATACCTGATTATCATAGTCTGATTATTTTAAATTTATTTTATTATATCGCCCATTATTTTCTTATAATTATTCATTTTAGAAATTATTAATGTTAGCACGTCTATCAACGAATCTTTACACTTTAAAAGAACGATTACGCTATTACTAATGCAGTCATGATGTTTTATAAAGGCATCGGAAAATTTAAACTGAAGTCTGTCAAATGTATCGACAAACAAAGTGGCTTTATAAATGTAGACGCCAAAGTGTAACAAAGGCCTGCTTGATATGGAAAGCATTTTTTTATTAAAAATTTCATAGTACCTTGAATGTGGAAGGCACTTTTAGAGCTCCAAAATGAAAGAATGAATCAATTAATACTAAAATAGTAGGAAAGGCGAGAAAATGATAGCTATTACGTTTGTGGGAGAAAATTTAATGTTGAATTTTTTCTCATAAAAGTCATATTGAATATTACCAAAATACATAATGGAGACTCCAAAAGGATTGTGAAACGAAATCCCAAAAGGGGAAATTTAACAAAGCAATTTGATAAAACTGAAAAATTTCAATTATTACAATGCTTCTACAGCAATCCGATAAGCTGCTTAAGATAGTATTAAAAAATCAAGTTCTCATGCCAAAACAGGATATCTGAATACATCAGAATGAACTTGCTACAGTCTAACGCGTAGAGTAGTTTACATCGTTGGTTCGAAGCTGGAGCTTATTGTTTAACCACTTGAATGGTAAGTATTCTCTGCTTCCCAATTAGATAACATTTTTTTGGAGGGGAATATGTTTCAATTCAAATGAGAATCCATAGCATTCTTGAGATTTTTATGCATCCCACGTAATTTCTGCCCTAGTTGCAGCATCATTGAATAAGTTAAATTTAAAAATACTTTAATTCGACACAAGCGTAAATTAGGTAAGTGGTTAAATGCGAGAAAGGAAAGATATTGCTCTTCTGAATGGATAATTACAACACGTGATGCTATGATTTCTTAAATAACTAGGTATTTCATATCCATATTAATAAATGCAAAAAATGAGAAATTCTATAGTTTAATGGATTGAATTTCTCAATTCATGAAGAAATTGTCATTAAGGGTTCATTACTGATATCTGGATATTGACATCTTGAACTCCAAAAGATGCATAAACTCTAACATCTGTTTTCTGAACCGTAACCTCACTACCAACTCGGAAACACTTCTTGTATTCAGCTATATCATTTGCAGTTTTTATAGAAACGAGTATTTAACCAACATTTTAAAATATCGAATTTTATTCTTATATCACAGCTTTGACACTTAGAAGTATGAAATTCTTCCAAATTCGATGTCTAGTGATTTCTATTAAATAAAAAGAATTTTTTTATCTAGTTTTGAAACGCTTTAAGGTCATTCAACCCATTTTATGATAAAATGGAATTTCATTTAATGATAAATATGAGCGCATTAAGTAAATATTTGAGGTATCCTTGAGAACAGAAAGAAAATTATAATTTAAAAGGATTTTTCCATTTGAGATCTGCATTATCTATCAAGTACAAGAATAATTACTGTGGTGAAACTGGGGCACCTAACTTTTCAACCAACAAAGTTTTCATGTAATTTTGGCTTATAAAAAGTAAAGTTTGTAATCCTCCAATGAATTGAGTCGTTAATCAATGGGAAACATAGAGTTTTAGTAAAGATTGAAAAGCTGAAAAATGTGTATGTATCGCATAATTATAATTATTAAACGTTATCAATATTCAAGAGGCGAGGAAAACGTGATTAAAGGTTTTGAAATGGTTTTACGGGCGGAACATTTCTGAAAAATACTATTATACACGTTTAAGTAAACACACGTTCCACAAGATTTTTTGAATAATTATATCAAATTTTCAACTTGCTTTGCAATTTACTTTCAATGAGATTCTTAGGCTTTCAATACTTCTATTTCTATAATATTACTAATTACTCGATGATGGTGGGTTTTTTGGAAAAGGGCCACGTTCCGCAATTAGCACATAAATATCCTAATTATCTATGTAAATAAATAAAATTGTATGAAAAATCGATTTATTATATTTAAGGACATGTGAAAAAATGAGAGGTTTTTAAACAGTTTCATGTACAAAAAGTACTTCAGAAACATTTAGTCTTTAAATAAACGCACATTTTACTAGATTTTTTTAAAATTGCTATATAAAGATTCCAACATTTTTTAAAACATGCTTTCTATGAGGTGTTTATGTTAGTATAGAGTATTCGCACATAACATCCCTAAGTTTCAGAAACCTGACGCCTTTTTAAATAGTGTTGATTGGTTGTCGTATTAATGTTTTCTATTCGCTGTTTCACTGTATCATTACGAATCCCCATTGGCTGCCTTTCTATCTTTTCAATCCTCTTGAAAATCTATATATGCAAGTGACTTTCATTTTATCCTCACTGTGATTCTGCTTTTCATGTATGATAGACCATGCTGTAAATAAAACCTGCTTTATTCGATCCAAAGTACTCTGAATCTTTTAACACAGGCATTTTCCACAAAATGAAGTGGTCATAAATCTAACAGTTTATGAATATTATAAAAAAAGAATTGGATTTTCGTTACTATTCGACGAAGGTGAAAAAACCTAAGATCCGCAATTAACGCATACAAGTCCTAATAATCTATGAACAATTGATGAAATTATATAAACAAATAGATCATTCTAATAATCTCGTTGAATCTAACAAAGCAATGCCAAACGTTTTGCTTCAATATTTTTCAAAATTTAAGAAATAAAAACACATCTTTAAAAATAAAATGTTGTTAATCCCCAAATTTATTATTAACAGCTTCTTTTCACTGGAATAATTTTAAGGAAAAATTCAATGTGATTTTTGAATTATGCCAGAAATAATCATCACATCTTTTACAGCCATTTGTATCAATGAATTGTACATTTTATAAATGTTACCGTATTTACAGATTCTCTTTTAAAAATATTTACTGCTTACATTTTGAATTCCTTTAACAAAAAAAACTTTTTTAGAGCCAAATAAAGATTTGGAGTATAGATTGGATGAAGATTTAGATTATATGCTTGGATAAAGATTATAAATTGTCAAAATATTATTTTAGTATAAAATATTAATTAAAACATCCCAAGTATTCAATTTCAGTAAAATGAAAATTCTCAAATTAATATACTCTACATTTAAACGCCTACTACTATTATGGAAAATTGAAGAACCATTATTCAAGAAGAATTTTTATATTGATCGAATTAAACACAAAAAATGCTGTTCAATTTTTGTTCAGCTTTGGCTCTCCTTCAGATATAGGTGCACAATAGCATTTTTCATCCCGCTTCTCATATTTCTGAAATATTTAGCAGAAACAGAAATATTTCGCATTTCATCGGCGCCATAGTTTTTATTTTACTTCCGACTCGCTAAATTCTGCAATTTATGGAAAATATTTTCTTAGAATAACTTCTGGGAGAATAAGATGATCATTGATTTTTCCTCTTGCTATCGGTACTGTAAAGGGTCACAGGGGCTGTAGCACAATTCGGTGCATGCCGAAACGGGTTCTTTTTACATAGACACGCTCAAGAGAGCCATATACAAATCTGCTTATTCTCGACTCGCAAAGACCATGCAGTTTGTCTGAAATATGATCTGGAAGAATCTATTGGTTACAGTTCTTTTCCATCTTCTCCAAACATCTAAGGGCTCCCCGTAGAAGCGGCCCAAGTTCGTTGAAAGACGGAATTCCCAAACTTTGTTTTCTGAATAATCTAGAGGACCATCTGTTAAATAGTTCGGTTATTCTCCACCAGGAGGGAGGGAAAGTGTTATGAATAGTTCACTTTAAATAATTTTTATCTATAAAGCTGTCGTTTTTTTCATTTTCTCCAACATCTGAAAGCTCAAGCCCTTAAGGATAGCAAAATACATCAACAAACAGCGAAGTTTTTTTTTTTTCCTTTCTACGCATTGCTCAAGAAGTTCGCTTAGACAGTCAACTGAATCCCGAGAGGAAGACGGAAGGAATATCCAATATAATTCAGTTGGATCAAGTGGAACCCAATTATTTGGCAAGTTTTGTATTTTGCCATCTTATCCGACAGTACGATGGTTTCGAGCTGCAGAATATGTCAATGATCGCAATTCTCCTTTTTCTTTTACCATTCATGCTCTAGCAAGATTTTCTGACAAGAGCACTGTCTGTTGGTCCCGTAAATCTGCAGCAGTAAGTCAGCTAATATAAGAAATAATCCAGTTGAAGTAACTGCTGGTAGAATCAGGAGGTCATTTTTTCAGCAGTATGTGTTTTAAGGTCTCATAAAAAGTGCAGCATACTTTGGAGATGATGGTGGTGGTAATTTTTGCTGCATGCAGAGTGGAAAGTTTGGCCAGTCTGATTGATCTTGACTCACTAGTATGAGGAAAACGTCGGTCTGACTAATAAAGAACCAAGAGGTTAGGTATTTTCGTTTTTTTTCACTCATTTTCTAGTCATCTGAATAACTAGGACTCCAAACGCTGCAGAAAAGGTCAAGGAATGTTTTGGATGGATATTTTCAAGACGGCTTTTTGATAATACTCGATTTGCTTGTCTGAAGAATATAAAAAAGACATTTCTCTTTCCTATATTATTGGAAGAATCAGATATTTTTCTCTAGCTACTTGAATTCTTAGAGTTCTCGGGATGTGCGACACATCTGCATTACCAATAGTGAAACCAGAATTTTCCCTTGCAAACTTAAGAGTCCGTTAGCTTAAAATTCTTTTAAAGTATATGGTGGTGTCAGGAATGAAGACTCAGATGGTCAGAAATTCTTTAGCATGTTCTTCCAAGCATCTGGGTTGTTGAATTCAAAGGGTTTCATGAAATGCAAAACAGGTCAGTGTATAATTCAGTTCAAAATATTTTTTCCAAGTTAAGGAAGTCTTTTAACAGTCCAGTAACTTTTGAACCACAATTCTGACGATTTGAAAAGTAGTTAAATTGCATAAAATGATAGAAAAGACAGCAAGATATTTTTTCTGCATTTTGTAAAAAAGAATTGTGAGCAGTATGTAAAAAAGAATTCTCTTGAAATAGTTTTTGGGAAGATCAGACAATGTTTTTAATTTTCATTTCTTCCATCCATCTAAATGAAAAGTTGTCTAGAAGCCGCAAAACAAGCCGGTGAACGGAGAACGTTATATTCTTTTCTGTTGCATTTTCAAAAAAGGTCTAATGACAATGTACTAACATGACTTCAATGCCAGACTATTTGAAATTTAGTTCAGTTGAATTAATCACTAAAAGATTCATACAGTTAAAGAATTTTATTTTCTCCTACCGTTTGAATGCTGAATCCTTTAGGATCTGTTGAGTACATTAAAAGGACACGTAAAGTTATTTATTTGCCGTTCGCAGAAAATTTATTAAATCTCAACTTGTAAGGCTAAAGAATTTCTGAAAGAGTTCGCTTGAAATAGGACCAGAAAGAATAAGAAGGTTAGAATTTTCTTTCAATCTTCTCCAAACGTCCTTATTATTCTAAAGGCTCCCCCTAAAGGAACAACAAACTTCGCCCCATCGCAACACCAAAAATGTTCTTTATTAATGAATATTAAAAATGGACACCTGTATATTTGATTATTCTCAACTGGCAACCGTAATATATGAAACAAAAATTGCTTCCAATAGTTGCTTGGAGATAATAGTCGAATATTTTTTTTCCATCTTCTCCAAAATTTTCAGCGCTAAGGACGTTCGAAGCTGCACAGGTCAACGTATGGTGAAGGGCTTTTTTATTTCCTGTTTTGCTTCGCCATGTCGAAGAGCACCTTTGGACACCTTGTTGATTGAAGACGTATCCTGAGATACGTGTCAAACAGATCATTTGAAATAACTGCAAGGAGTAGAAGATGTCAGAGCGCAGCGATTTTTTTCTTCCTTTTTTGCTTCGCTATGTTAAAAGATTGCCATTGCACATTCTACCGATTTCCCACAAGCAAGCTTCAGAAATATGAGTAGCAGTTTGTTTGCAATAACTGCAGGAGGCAGAAGTTCAATACAAGGCGAGTTTTTTTCTCTTCGCCCTGCTCAGAAGATTCTGTGAACACTCTTCCGAATCTCAATTTTCTAGCCTGAGAAATAGTTTGTTTGCAAAAACTGCAAGATGCTTCGCCAGACTCAACTGTGGCTTTTTAAATTTTGTTGATTCACGACTCCTGAGCCAGAGAATTTTGAGAAACAGATCATTTGAAATAATTGCATACATCAGAAGAGGTCAGTACAAGGCAAGATTGTTTTGCTCCACCATGACCAGGAGAAACTTTCGACAGTGTTCCGAATTGAACTTGCTAGCCAGTGAAATAGTCCTCAGAAATAACTGCAGATAGTGGAAAAGGTGAACACACTGAGAAGACTATTTTCCTTCTTGCTTCTCCATACTGAATAGTGCCTCTGAAAACTCTGTGTTGATTCCCCACTTCTAAGCCTGAGAAATGCGAGAAACGATTCATCTCAAATATCTGTAGGCAGCAAAAAGAGGTAAAACCAAGACCAAGTTTTTATTTCTTTGCTTCATCATGCTTAAGATAGGCTCTGGACATTCTTTTAAGTACCAACACGTAATCCATAGAAATAAGAAAAACAGTGCATTTCAAAAAATTGAAGGCAGCAAAAGAAATTATCACAAGGTGATATTTTTCTCCTTTTCTGGTCACACAATGCTTAGTACTGATTTGAGACACTCTGTTCCTTTACGATTTATAAGGCAGAGAAAGGTAAAATAGTCCATAAGAAATAACTGCAATCAGCACAAGATTCAAATGCAAGGCAAAGTTTCTTTCTTTACTTCATCCTCGTTTATAAATTTTAGGCAGCAGAAGATGTTGTAAACCCTGGCAAAGTTATTTATATCCGCCTAGTTAATGGAGATGCTCTGGACATCCTCCTCACCACCAACTTTTAAACTTCATATGTATGAGAAACGTTTCGTTTCAAATTATTACAAGCAGCAGAAAAGGTTAACACAGGGCGAATTTCTACCTTTTGTGCTTCTCAATGCTACGGACATGCTCTAGACAATCTTCTCTCCGTCATCTGTAAACTTCAGAAATATGAGAAACAGTTCATTTGAAATAATTGCATTCAGCTTAACATGTAAACGCAAGCCAAATACTTTTTTTTGCTTCGCTATGTTATGGAGATGCTCTCGACACTCTACTGACCACCGACTTCTAAACGTCAAAAATATGAGAAACGTTTGTTTGAAATAATGGGAGGCAGCAGAAGAGTTTAACGCAAGGCGATTTTATTTTCTTCGACATGTTTATGGAGATGCTTTGGACACTTTTTTACCCAGCGACTTGTAAACCTAAGAATTAATAGAACCAGTCATTTGAAATAAGCAGAAAGGGTCAACACAAGGAGAATTTCTGTTTTTATTTATTTATTTTTTGCTTCGCAATGCTACGGAGATGCTCTGAATAATCTTCACTCTTCTGACTTGTGAACTTCAGAAATATGAGAATCAGATCATTTATAATAATTTTAGTCAGAAAAATACGTGAAAACAAGGCGAAATTCTTTTTTTTCTTTCTGTGTTCAGCCATGGCATGGATATGCTCTGGTATCTTTTCTCACCTTCGACTTGTAAACCTCAGAAATAAGAGAAATAGTTCATTTGAAATAATTGCAGGCAGCAGAGAAGGCAAACTCAATTCGAATTTCCTTTTTTTTTCTTCGCCATGTTATGGAGATGCTCTGGACACTCTTTTCACCGCCGACTTGTAAACCTCAGATATACAAGAAACATTATGATTATATCAATTTTAGGCAGCAGATGTGAACGTCAGGAAACTTTTTTCGCCTCGTTATGGAGATGCTTTGGACATTCTCCTCACTATGAACCTCAGATATACGAGAAACTGTTCGTTTGAAATTATTACAGACAGCAGAAGAGGTAAACACAGAGCAAATTTTTTTTTGTGTGTGCGCTTCGCTATTTTACGGAGATGCTCTGGACACTCTTCTCTCCGTCGTCTGTAAACCTCAATTATGAGAAACAGTTCATTTGAAATAATTACAGATAGCAGAAGATGTAAACGCAAGGTGAACTTTTTCTTTTTTTTCTGCTTCGCCATGTTATGGAGAAGCTGTGGACACCCTCCTCTCTGCCAACTTGTAAACCTCAGAAATATGCGAGACAATTCGTTTTTAAAAAAATTTAGGCAGCAGAAGATGTAAAAAGTTTTTTTTTATCCGCTTTGTTACGGAAATGCTTTGGACATTCTTCTCACAACCAACTTGTGAACATCAGATACAGGAGAAACTGCTCGTTTTTAACAATTTTAGGCACCAGAAGATATAAACACCAGACCAAGTTTTTTTATCCGCCTTGTAATGGAGAATCTCTTGAATCTCTTCTCACATCTAACTTCTAAACCTCATAAATATGAGAAGCATTCGTTTGAAATAATTTTAGGCAGCAGGAGAGCTAAACGCAAGGCGAAGATGGTTTTCTTTTTATTTTTGCATCCCCATGCTATGGAGATGCTTCAGACACTCTGCTATCCAGCGACTTGTAAACCGAATTATGAGAAACAGTCCATTTGAAATAATTGCAAGCAGCAAAGAATGTAAACGTAAAGCCAAGATGGGTTTTTTTGCCTCGCCAAGTTATTTAGATGCTCTGGACACTCTTCTGACCACGAACTTCTAAACCTCAGAAATATGAGAAATTTCGTTTATAATAATTTTAGGCAGAAGAAGATACCACACCAAGGGGAATTTCTCTTTTTTTTTGTTCTTCGCCATGCCATGGAGATGCTCTGGTATCTCTTCTCTCCTCCGACTTGTAAACCTCAGGAATAAGATAAATAGTTCATTTGAAATAATTGCAGACAACAGGAAAGTTAAACGCAAGTCGATTTTTTGTTTTTTGTTTTCCCATGTTACGGAGATGTTGTGGACACTCTTCTCACCTCCATATTGTAAACCTCATAAACATGAGAAACAGTTCGTTTGAAATAATTGCAGGTAGTAGAAGACGTAAACGTAAGGCGAAGATGTTTTTTTCTTGCTTCGCCATGTTATGTAGAAGCTATGGACACTCTTCTCACCACAGACTTCTAAACCTATGAAATTTGCGAAACAGTTTATTGAAATAAATGAATGCAGCAAAAGAGGTAAACGCAAGGCGAATTTTTTTTAAATTTTATTTTGCTTCGCTGTTTTATGGAGATGTTCTGGACAGTCTTCTTTCTCCCGACTTACAAACCTTAGAAATATTAGAAACAATTAGTTGGAAATAATAACAGGCAGCAGAAAAGTTATACGCAAAATAAGTTTTTTTGTTTCGGTTATTCTATGAATATCCTTTTCAGCTCCAAATTGTAAGACAGTGAAATAGAAGAAGATTTTATATCAAATAATTGAAGACAGCAGAGCAAGGCAAAGATTATTATTATTTTGCTTCACCCTGATCAAACTTGCCAATAGAGAGTTCTTGGTTTCCCATATTCTAGCCTGCGAATACGAGTAATTGTTTATTTGCAATAAATGCCGGTATCGGAGGTTGCCAGTGTTTTTTTTACTTTTATTTTACATGTTCAATAGTGCCTTAGGACACTGTTGATTGACTATTCAGAACGCACAGAAATATAAGAAAGAGTTCGTTTGAAATAATTCAAGCGACTGTTTATCAGTGGACGGCGAATTTTTTTTTCCGACATGCTCTGGAGAGGCTCTGGACATTCTTATTAGCACCAACTTTCAAACTTCAGAAATATGAGAAACAGTTCGTTTAAAATAATTGTAGGCAGCAGAAGAAGTAAACGCAAGGGGAAGGTGTTTTTTTCTTTTTGCTTCGCCATGTGCTGGAGAGGCTATGGATACTCTTTCCATCTCCAACTTGTGTAAGTTAGTGAAATACAAGAAAAGTTCATATTAAATAATTGCAGGAAGCAGAAGAGTTAAAAGCAAGCCGAAGATTTTCCTGCTTTGCTATTCTCAGGAGATGATCCGGACAGTCTTTTGTTTCCGAATTTGTAATCCAATGAAGTTAAAGTAAAGCGCATGTCAAACAATTGAAGCAGTAGAAGAGTTAGACGCAAGGCGAAGAATTCTTTTTCTTCTGCTTCGCCCTGCTCAAGCGTGCCAATGGCAGTTTCTGATTTCTCATATTCAAGCCTAAGAAATATGAGTAACAGTTCATTTGGAATAGTTGCTGAGAGCAGAAGAGTTCAACGAACGCGAGGGTTTTAGTTATTTTCTTTTCCTTTGCCTCACCATACTGAACTACAAACCCTAACCATAACAAAAACTGAACATCATATTGTTTCTGGACGTTGATCGTGGCTGGCTTCATGGTTCTATGCCATAGAGACAAGCTTATTTATTATTATTTCTTTGATTTATTTAGCTTAGAATTATTATTGTGCTTAATTTTTTATAATTTAATTTTTTTTCTTTTCTGTGTGTACTTCTCTGCGGATTCCAGCTTTTTTCAAATGGAAAATTCCGAAGTCGGCGCCTTTTTTTCCAGCCTTGTCGGCTTTTTCATTTCACAGAATTCCAACCTCTACCGGAGTCGGCATAATTTAATTCGTAAATGATTTTTGAGGGAATTATAGATTTGAAATAAATTTAGAATTAAAGTGCGACTTTCCGGTGAAACATTTTCAAGGGCATCAAGTATATGTGTTACCGTTAAAGCGTATTCAGTTGTTTCATAGAATAAGAAATACATGAAATACCTAGTTATTCTATGAAATAACGGATTCCACTCTTTAACTGTGACGCATGTAATAAATTTGGACTATTTTTAGAAGACCTAAATATATTTCATCAAGTTCAGATGTACAGATAGAACAGAAAGGATGAAGTTTTCGGTAATTAGATTGTATCTAGGAAAACAGCTATTAAGATGACATGTTTGCCATATTTTGAATCATCAGAATGCGCAGGTATAAAAGGCTTTGCTATCTTTATCTGTGCTCATAAAAAAATTCAAAAAAAATCACGTTAATTGTGGGGGGATGGTTTCAGGAAGCGTATAAAATCAAACTGTGCCTCCTGCTAAAATTTTTAATAGGAGTTAATATACACGTACATACACCTATCGCTAAGACAGCATAAATTTTATTCTTAATTGGCATTTAACTGAGATGACGGAATGAAAATTCATGAACAAGCCGAGCTAGATATGTTTGCAGAAAATACAAATAATTGATTTTATTTGAAGTTAAGCAAAAATATGCTTATTTAAGTAACTGAAATGTATTGACTTTTTCATACGATTGGTATCAACTGTTTGACAATTAACATGTACCAGTGCTACAATAACAGTGTTTCGAAATCGGCCTAGGATTGCGAAATAAATTATCTATTAGGTAGACTCTCTAAAGGAATACTACCTGTTTTAATGGTTCTCATGACACGAGTTCGGGAAAATTTCTGCAGATCTTCGCCTGTCATGGTACCTAGATAACAAACACCACCCCTCTTTAAACTATTTATATTTTATATTTATTACATAAAGCTTTACGTATGTTATTTGTTCAATAGAAAAGAATGTCACATTCAATACATAGTTAAGACTTAATAAATTTCCGAAGACTACCATGAGAGAATTTGTGTCAAACTTCTTCCCATACGTACTTCTAATATTCCGAAGGAAACTAAACTCGTTTTCCTGTAAAAGAGGATTGGAGGAAATCTACCATAAATAATTCAAGTTTTCTACTGTTAACAATCACAAAACAAAATTTGTTTCTTTAAAATATACTTTTCAAACAGTTCCACTCAAATTTTATATTTTATTAGTCCTTTTAAATAAAATTTATTTTTGCTAATTATATATTATAGTCTACTTATTATTAAATATTTTTCTTCGAAAAGAAATATTTCTTTATATACATTCGAAAAAAGCACTTAATAAAATACATGAAAATTACATAAAAACCAAAGGGTTTCTGTAATGCTCGATTAAAAAATTCTATACAAGTCTATATGGTAACGAACATTTCAATTTATTCAAATTTAATTATTTGAAATAAACTTTTGCTTGTACATTCTTGAAAAATATCAATGCATTTATTCCCAAGTAAATGTTTCTTCCAAATTAAAAGTGAACTTAGAAGACGACTTCTGACCCTTACCAAATCTTTTTGCTATCTTTCAAACGAAACATGCGCGATAATCATAGCTTATCACGAAGAGAAACATTTCTAATTTGCATGTCAGAGATGCAGCAAAAAGCATGTTTAAAGAAGAAAACTAAATTATATATCCATGATTCATATTATTCATTAACTTTTTACGACAGAAGAGAAAAATCGTAAATGTATTTTAAAAACAATCTGAAAAAATACTTGAATTAGTCGCATATTAAATATTGATCACAATATTGTCTTCAAAACTAATAGCCGTTTTTTTTTTCTTTTTCTTCTATTTTAGTAAAACAAGTTATTTCAGAGACATTTTTCCTTTTTGCTTATTTAATTTCGTGAACATCTAGTGGAATAGAGTATTTTTTTTTCCATTTTTACTAAATAAATGGGTTTTTTATATACAAATCACGACTTTCCATACAAGAATATTGAGCCTTTGCCTTCATAAAAGTAATTAAATGCAGAATTATGCACAGAATATAAGCGCTTATTTTACTTGCTTCAGAAGTAAACAATTAAAAAATTTTTTTCCGAAAAATTAATCTGCGACTTCTTGCAAGTCTGTAGGTAATTTTTAACTACCACAATCAAGAAATGCTATAATAATGCACCATCTAGAATGGTATCTGAAAGGAGACATTGGATTTGCCATATTTCCGATCTATATTTGTACCGTTTGTCACATTTAAATTATTCGAAAGTCTCATAACGCTTCCAACAACGCTTTAAATCTTTGCAAATACAGAATATCGAGGGGATATTATTGTAAATACACACAGATTAAAAGAAAGCTTTATAGAAATACTCCTTAAATATCTAAAAGTATCGAGGATAGACACATTATCAAAATGAAACAAACGTTTTAGTGTTTCTTTTAAGCTCTAATATTAATTTTCCACTTCAATTTGAGGAGAAATGCTCTGTCACTTGCCCTCAATAACGATTGAATTCTAGAAGAATTCTATGATAATGAAAGATTAAAACATTACGCTTCGTTTCCAAAAAATTAAAGATCGAAAAAAAGTTTTTGAATCTCAAGAATTTAGAGGATAATATCCGATATCTGTTTTTCTTTCATTCGGAAGAGGTGGGTTTTTATTGAGCAAAGGCAATTCGGTCATACAGGACTATTTTTCATTCGGAAACAATTATTCTGCGATACGTATGGACACAAATTCCAAAGAGATATATGGATACGATAACTGCATTTTGGGGGGAGAAAAGCATTAACTTTCTTTTAGACAAGCTCTGACGGTCCACCGATTAGAAAGCTAGCGATTGTCGGGATTCGTGATTCTGATTATACTGAAACAAGAGTGTGTTTCTGATAGCTATAGTCTACAAATATTATATCTCAAATTCATTTGCTGTATCTTCCCCATTTGTTCTTATAATTATTCATTACAAAAATCATAAAGATATTAAAAAACTAATATAAAAATCAAACCAGAACTTGAAATTTAAGAATGAATATTTTTAAAAAATGTAAGGATTCCAGAATTCTTCTAGCAATCTAAATGTCTTATACAAGGAAAAAAAATTTCGCTTAAATTTCAGCTACGTTCTCCAAGTATTAGAAGTTACCATCCCGATTCAAATGCTTTTCAAGTGCCGGCTTTCCAGATTTTTTAAAATTTGAGATAATTACGCAGTTATAAGAAATCCAAGTTAATAGTAATGGCCTGCGTTCATATAAAAAAATGTGGGAATCTCATAAAGCTTGGTGCAAAAAAATGCACTAACCTTGGGCTGGTGATTTGATAGTTTAACGTACGATGTGAATAAAGTGTTTTAAATAGAAATTCATTTCTAAGAGTGTTAATAAATTTCAAGCTGTATGAATCAAAATGCTAAGAAAATTGACTTAGGTTAAGGTACAAGAAATGTGAAAATTATATAAAATATGAAAACATTAGTGTTATAAAATACGAAAGAAAGTCAATCTAGGTCTCTAGAAACAATAACTAAGTTGAATTTTTTCTTCCACTTTGTGTTTCTTTAAACTAAAGGCAAGCTTTTATGCATGTTGTTAACAACTAAAACCTTTCCATTAATGTGAATACATTTACCTTCCATCTCCACGCTAGCTGTATTTAACAGTAATTCCCTTCATTATCCAATTACTTTTGATGCCAAATGTTCGTGATGTTTTTAAACCAGCAATTAAGGTAATGATCTTCATTTTCTATAGACTATAGTAAAATTCTTAGGAATTATTTCTTTTACACGAGAAAGTAACTGCTTTTCCTAGAACTTAAAGCAAATTAAGCATGAAAACATTTTTAGATGGTCAAGTGTGCACGTCAAACAATACTTTCTTTATGCATGCCTCATACACGAGAAGGTAAAATGGATTCGCAAAATTACCGTTAGAATTTTGTATAAATACGCTTGTAACAGCTTCGACCCTTTTACTATAGGCTATGTAAGTTTCTTTCTTCCATTTCAGTTCTTGTCTGTTTTTGAACAGTAGGAGAGAGAATGGATGAACTTGCAAAACTTATGTCAAATACATATCATGGCAACAAAATTCAAAAAATGTTCAAAAGTCCAATGAGTCTTATTATAAATGCGTTTTCTCCTGAGATAAAGTTAAAGATTTTAATTAATTATTCTATTTCATGTTACTATGAAAGAAACTCATAATCCAAGTTTTAAGCACATACAGGCAATGAGCAAGACATCCGATTATTTTCCCCGTTGGTTTTGTTGATAAAATTGATTTGATTAGCTTGCGGATAGAAAAAATAACAGGCCTCCCTGGATAATGTGTATAGCTCTTTTTTCATTTTCGAAAAACCATATAAAATTACAATTTATGCAGCAAAGAGACTGTAAGAAAGAAATTGCTTTATTATATTGGCATCCAGTTTTGAAGCTTTAGTATGGCTATTTGACACAGATTTCGTAAAATCAGCGAAGACAGGGATACGAATTCCTTAGTTATAACCGACCAAAATACAAGTTAACGTGAATTAAAAGTTTGCCACTCCGTTTGCGTAAGACGACAGCAAGAAATCTAATAATCTACTAATTATTTTCTACTACATTATATAATTATGCTGATGGCAATGCAGTATTATTACCACGAGAGGACGCGCGGGGGTCATAATGTGACCCCAAGCCCTCGGAAAACTCAGATTCCTAGAAAACTAGCTACCTGTTCATTCTTTTCTTATCAGCAGCGGAGTTAGTCACCCCTCTCTGGCCTTTTCCGAGTATTTAGAAAGTATTTACCGAATTTTTCGTCCCCTAAATACACGTTTGGTCAGTTGCTGTGGTTATTGAATGACCCCGCGCGTCTTTTCGTTTGTTCCACAGACCAGTTATTTCACGTAGCTGATACGGTCAGCTCGTTGTTTCTCTTTCCGAATTGAAGTATTTACCAGTTTTTCACAATGCCGACTTCATATGAAAAAAATATAGCGTTCATGTAAACTTCTTGCTGAAGTTGAAACTCATGAAGATTCAGACTTTGACAATGAAGGCAATGTACCTGAGGATGTTTTAGAGATTTTTTAAGATCATAAAAGTTTCAGCGAACGGTATACAGAATCGGAAGAGGAAGGAGATTCTGAAAATGAAGATGTAAATAACTTGGAATGGCTTTCATCAAAAGATGGCGTGCAGTGGAGGGAAAAAAATTTAGGTAGAATATTTGTTGGCTTAATATTGTGTCGCGCTTAGCTGGAACAAAAGGACCAGCGAAAGATGTAACAAGCCATGTGAAGAGTTGGGAGAAATTTATCAACAATAACGTGATACGATTAACTGTAGAGTGAACAAATATATTTATCGAGAAATGCGCACCAAACTTTTCACGTGAAAGCGTTGCACGAAAAACGAACCTTCTAGAAATTCGTTCTTTTTTAGTAGATAATAATGGAGTAGATTTGATTTGTATTCCTTACACTGTATTCTTAATGTCTAAAAGTCAAAAGAGTTATTTTTCCAATTAAAAATCTAATGATTTTAACAGCACAGAGTTGAATTTCAGATTGGGGTCAATTCAATTCTTCCGTTCTCTCGGGTAAAAGGAAGGCATCAACCAATTTAAAGTTTCTGTGAAATTTAGCGAAACCAAATGTCTCGCATGTAGATGCCCGAGTGTATAAAAGCCCAGCTTAATATGAAATGATATTTTATGATTCCAAAGTAATTGTAGAGCTCCAAAATAAATGTATAAATTGGCTAATGCTGATTCATTACGAAACGCGAGAAAATGACAGATACTAATCATGCGATACAAACTTTAATATTTATTTTAAATTATTCTCGAAAAAAGATAATTATTGAGTATTAGCAATTACATAATGAACATGAGAGTCCAAAAGAATTGGAGTACCAAACCTCATAAAAGGAAATAAAATTATTTGTTAGAAAGCAATAAAATCAAATTTTACATCGTTCTTAAAGGAATCCGAAAGGTTACTTGAAAGAATGCAAAAAAAAATCAGGTGCTCATGCGAAACGCGGTCATCTGCATCGCTTGGTACTAGTAATATACAGCAAAATATTACTTGCAGAGTTTACTTCATTCGTTCGAATCTGGAGCTTATCGTTTAACTGACTTTTCAGTTCTCTACAACTTAATTTGGTCACGCAGTTAGCGGAATGCGATTTGATTTAACTACGAGTTCATAGATTGTTTAGAGTTTCACGTTATATCTATAGAAAATTCGTTAAGTTAAAAATACAGTAATTCTATCCCTGTAGGACACACGGGACAATCAGTTAATTACAATTAAAACGAGCAGATTACTACAGAACATAGAGCAATAAACTCTTAAAAATGTACTCATTTATTTTCCGTTTTAAACTTTCGCGTTCATTGGTTTCGAAGTGAAATCACACACTGAGCACACTTTTTTACTGCACATGGGCGAAACGTAGCGTAAATTTTCTTTCATAACTTAACAGCCAGATATATATGCCATCTTATATAAAACTTCCAGTTCGATACCGTCAGTATTCACAAAGATATCGGCATTTGAAGAGGTAAAGTGCTTTTGATCTGTAAGAGAAGCATAATGATGAGGGTCCCTGCAAAAATTTATATTTTTAAAAATTCAATTTTCGAAAGTACTATTAAATTTTATGAAGGTTGAATATCCTGAATACTCGCGTATATTTATAAATTAAATACAGAATTTAAATTGCATTTCGATGATAACTTATTCGGTGGAAAAATAGCCCTTTACCGTTCATTGGTTTTACTGTGAAACCACAAATTTCTTAAAATAAAAAAACGCTAAATCTTATTTCCTTTACATATTTATGATCATCTACATGTCCAATACTCATTTTTGAAATAAATTTAGTAATTTTCAAACGAAGCATGTAGTGAAATTGAAAGGGTTAACAAATGCAAAAAGAACACTTCGCATATTTAAGTTAATGTGAATTTCCTCATTAAGAAATAGTCATTCAGGATTCTTTCTGATTACCGATATCTGGACATAGGTTTCACGAATTCCAAAAGTTGCATGAACTCTAACAAAGGTTTCCTAGCAATACATTTTCCTCAAAACGACTCCTAAAAGCACTAAAGTAGCTTCTGTATTCAGGCGTATCATCTGAAACAATTATGGGAACAAATATTTAACTAACATGTAGTTTTGAACGCTTTTAAGTCCTCTCATCCGACAATACAATCTTCTGGAATTTTATTCAGTGGCAGATAAGGGCGCATTAAGTAAAAGTTTGAGGCTTTCATGAGAAGCACATGGGCAATTATTAATATACGAGGATGGATCCAAAGAAAATATTACAATCAGCAGCATTTGAAAAGTAATTGAAGAGCAAACATTCAAACCGTGTTTTCTCCAAAAAAAGAAAAAATGAGTTAGTGATTTTTCTTTGAACTCAACATTAAATAGTACAACTGTATACTATTATTTTCAACTCAAACAAGTTTTATCCCATTATAAACCTACTTAGAAAATTGAGGTTTCAATCAAAAAGTATTACCTGCAGAGCTTGTTTACTGTTTCCTGAAAAATTGTATCTGAAGGAGAAAGCATGGTTTGAATGTTTGCTCCTCAATTATTGTGAAGAGAATATTTTCCCTCATAGTGGAGACAGTCTGTGCTATTTGTCTTACGCTACCTACCCGCACAAGCGCTGTAAGTTCACGTACACGTCAGAACTATTGAAATGGTAAGACGTTCAGAAAAGTGGTCTTGCTTCGAGGTACGGGCAACGATTCCTTTCTTATGGGTAAAGAATGTGTCCGCATCTGAAATTCACAATCCTGGCATGTTGAGGGATGGTGTCATCCTCCTGCATGAAAATGCCAGGCCCTATACTCCATGCAAAACTCAAAAATTGCTGCGAAAGTTCAAGTGGGAAGTCTAGATCCAACCCCCATACAACACCCAATGACTATTTCCTTTTTCCAAAATTTAAGGAACAATCATCTGGAACAAAGTTCTCTTCATATGATGTGAAAAGAACTGGCTCAATGGGCAGGAACGTAATTTCTACCAAGCCGGGTTAAACAAGTTGGTCTTGCGTTCAGATTAATTCCTTAATAGATTTGGTAATTATGTGGAAAAGTGATCGCAAGTATGTCTCTTAATCCCCTTTATATTTTCTGTATATTGTTAATTTTTTATTACCCTTATAATTTTTTTCGGGGGGGGGGTGATCCGTCCTCGTTCATGGGGGGGAACACGAATAATTCCTTTGGATAAATTAAGTACCCACAAAGTCTCCATGTAATTTTGATTTATACAAAGTAATTTGTTTTTCTTCCAATAAACTGAGTTTAGTCAAAGGAAAATACGGAGCTTTGTTAAAGATTTTTAAGCTTACAAATTTGTATGTATTGAATAATTATTATATATCTTTTCCAGACACGCGAAAAAATTATTAAAAGGTTTCAAATTGTTCATTGGAAGGAAAATTTAAGAAACATTACTATACCTTCAAGCAAACACGTTTTAAATTTTTTGAATTGTTATATCAAGTTTCCAACTTATTTTGCAATTTATTTTCAATGAGACTGACTTTAAGTACTTATGAAACTCGCAAGCTATTCCTTTAATACTCCTAATTACTCTATGAAGGTGACTTTTTTGAAAAAGATAAAGTTCCTTAATTAGTACATAAATGCCTATTAATCTAGGTATATACGATAAAATTATAGGAAAATATCGATTGATTATAAATAACTCTTCCCAACTAATACACCAGCGTCAAACTCAAAATCACATTTTCGAAATTTAGAATTAAAATTTAAAAATATTAAGGATTACTTATCCAACTTTATATAGACTTCATTAACTTTTTAAATTTTATTAAAACTGAGAAAAAACAATACGTCTTTCGTATGCACGAAAATAAATATGTTCGTAAATATTTCTGAATATGTTGCTTGCACCTCTGAAACCTACACAGGAAACATCGCACACGAAAGAAATTAGAGGGCTAACCTAGATCAAATAAGTACGAGCTGGAAAATTTTTCTACAGATTCATACAAATTTGAGGTTTCAAAATTTTACAATCGTAAATTTTAATAAGCTTTAAATTTAAGGATTTTTCAATAAAAACAAGATTAGAAAATAACACGATTTCACAGGATTACAAATATTATATACAGACAGAATTCGTGATCAAGAAAATATTCAACAAATTTCTTAGAATTATTAACTAACATTTGAGAAATGGTTAAAATAATCTTAATATATTTAAATATTTACTGTAACAAAATAATTTTTACTTACTATAATGAGTTTACAGTTATTAAACACTGTAAACTAACAATGGATTTTCCAATAAAGGCATATTAGAAAATTATAAGAAATGCCATCCCTAATACTTTTAATAATGCACCAAACCTCATTTCGGCTTAGTTATATCAATTTCAGAAAATTTTTCAGTAAGTTGTGCGGAAAGAATTGAACAAAATTGGTTGGATTGATTAATATTGGCTGTACATTTACATCAAATTTTAAAAAGTTTTTCATAATTCTATATTTGACTCGTGAATTTTAGTGGAATGTTTCCCTCAATGCTTTGGTCATCAATATGTTAAAATTACTAGATCAAAAATGCTTATTTATGTATTTGCTTCTTAGAGTTCGAATTTCTTCAGGAGAGAGTTTATAGATAAATAAATTCCCTGTCAAAAGGTTATTTTGCTTTATAATATTCACTAAAACAATCTAAATTATTCGGTAGCAAATAAATGTAAATTCTCAAATACTTAAAGTATCCTGCATTTACAAGTATCCTACTGTTAATGAAAGTTGCAGAACCATGGTTCAAGAAGAATTCAGATAATTCTTTCGTGTTTCATTCGATCATTATGTCCAATTTTCTTGTGGTTTCCAAATGAATCCATGAAATCCAAAATGTCCAGCAGATACAGAATAAAATTTAGAGTTTCGAAAGCCCAACGGGTTTTATTTATTTATTCTTTTATATATCCATAAGTTCCAAAAGGTTTTTTTGAAATCTGCTCATTCCGAGACTCGAGGATATCACAATAAATGTGAAAAAATAGTTCGAATGGAGTAACTACTGGGAGAATAAGATGGTTCAATTCTTTTCCCCCCAGCCATCTGAATATAAAGACGTACACCAGATTTAGCACACATTTCTAAAAATGCCGAGTTCTCAGTTTTTTTTCTCTCCTTCGCCATGCTCAATAGGGTCTACAAGCAGTCGACTAATTCCCGAATTGCAAGCCTGAAGAATATGCGATACGATTAATTTTGAATTCATGCGAGAAACTGAAAAGTATTTTGCTATCATTCGTATGTTATTTGATATAGATATCTTAAAATATGAAGTGGAAGAATAAGCTAAAAGCTTTATAACTTCTCAAATCCTCAAGGAGCTGCAGAGCACGTCCGAGAAACATACATTTTTTCATATGCTGAAGAGTTAAATCCTCACTTTTGCTTATTCAGGTCTCGGAAATATATAGGATTTTTACGGTTTTCTTGCAATAATTCCGAGAATAATCAGGGGATTTGTTTTTCCATCTGTCTAACCATCTGAATCCAAAGGACTCACAGGAGAAAAGTACAGGACAGCTCTGTTCCTGGTTAAGTCCCAATTTTCCCCTCTGCTTGTTGAAGACAGAGATATTAAGCACACTAATATGATGAAATAGCGGTTTCAGTAGTGAAGAATAAATCATTCAAGTTATGCAGCTAAGCATCTTATTTTTAAATGCTCCCAGAGCTGAAAACATTTTCCGCTCATAATGTATACCCAATACTTTTTCCTGCAAAAAAAAGGGCTTGTAGCAGGAATCGCAAGTCAGAATAGTATGTTAAGAACCGTTAGATTGAAATAATGTCTGGAGAAATTAGACATTTGGTTTTTCATATTTTCCAAATATCTGAATGTAAAATTCTCCAGAAGCCACGAAACAAGCCGACGCACAGAAAATACACTATTTTTGTTTTTCTTTAGAATTTTGAAAGAGGGCCTTACGGCAGCGTACTAATTCACGACTTCACAGCTTGAAAAATAGTTCAATTGAATTTTTAAAAATTATACATGGTTAAGGATGTTTTTTTGTTTTTTCCAGCTATTTGAATAAGCTACTTAAGATCGGCTGAGCAGATTTACGGATACCGAGAATAATTTTTTGCCATGCGCAAGTTATCCTTTTCTTATCTCTATTCGTTGACCCGAGAAGTATGGAAATAATTTGCTTTAAAAACGATCTGAGAGACTCGAACCTAGTTTTGATCTCCATTCGAACTTAATCGACCTAGTTTTCTTTCAATCTACTCCAACCATCAAATTTCGGAAGATACCCAAAGGACCAGCAAATTTTACCGCATTGCAAAGGCACCAAGCTTCATGATTCTGGAATACTCAAGAGTGCAGCCTGCAGGACTGATTATCATCGGCCTTCAAAGTACATTCAGTGAAACCTAAACCGCTTGCAACAGCTCTATTATAAAGATGCGTTTTTTCAATTTCTCCAAAAGTTTTTTATTCGTTATGGCCAATACCTTTTTTTGAATAACTGTTGATTCCTACTTGACAACTCGAGAAAGAGAAGCTGAAGGAAGCAGAAAAGGACACGGGCAAGACGATTTTTTTTCTGCTTCGCCATGGTCAAGAGTTCCTACTGACAGCAATTCCGACTTGCCAGCCGAAGAAATAGTTCATTGAAGATAACTAAAGGTATCAGAAAAGGACAACTCACGACGAAAGGTTTTTATTTTATTTATTTTTGCCTCTACATGGCCAAGAATTCCTTTTGACAGTCTGTTGATACTCACTACACATGCCTAGAAATAGAAGCTGCAAGAAGCAGAAAAGGACACCCAACGGTGAAATTTTTCTCTTCGCAATGACTAAGATTTCCTCTAGACAGTCTGTTGTGGTTGTGTTTGCCAGCATGATAAAAACTTCGCTTTAAATAACTGAAGGTAGCAGAAGAGGACAACGCCGGTTGAAATGTTTTTTTAAATTTATTTTTTTGCTTCGAGATTGCCAAGATTTTATTTTGGCAGTCTATTTACTCTCACTTCACAGCCCTAAAACTTTTCTTCGCAATTTTCAAGAGATACTTTCGACAGACTTGATTCAGTACTTTCCACTCTGACAAATAGAAGCTTTTATATCTTTCTGATTTGCTTTGGTCAAGAGTTCTTTGACAATATGTTCCACTCTTACCACCCTGAGACATTCTTCGTTTGAAGAGGGCAACGCAATGCGAAGTTTTTTTCCTGCTTCGCCACGGCCAATAATTTGTTTTGACAATCTATTGATTCCAAATTAACAGCCCTAGACATAGAATCTGAAGGAGGCAGAACAGTGCACCGCACGGTGATTTTTTTTGTGCTTTGCTATAGGCAAGAGTGCCTTTTGACAAACTGTTGAGTCCGCCCTTACCAGCTTGAGAAATAGTTCGTCGGAAATAACTGAAGGTAGCAGAAGACGACAACACGCGTGGAAGTTTTTTTTATTTTTTAAACTTCCCCATGGCAAAGAATTCCTTTTTTACAGTCTGTTTAGTCCCACTTCACAGCCCGAGAAATTGCAGCTGAAGATAGAGAAGGACATCAGCCGGCGAAGTTTTTTTCCGCTTCGGCATAGCCAAGAATTCTTTGTGATACTGTTGATTCTGACCTTGCCGGCCTGGGATCTCAAGATAGAAGAAGAGGACAACGCACGACGGAGAGACTTTTTCGCTTCGCCATGATCAAGAGTTCATCTTGATAGTGTTGACTCCGCACTTTCCAGCTTCAGAAATAGATCCTGCATTGAGCGGAAGAGAACAACGCAGGGCGTATAGGGGTTTTGCATCGTCATGGTGAAGAGTTCCTTTGAACCTGCCCTTAAAAGCCTGAAAAATAGACTGCTAGACATAACTGAAGGTAGCAGAAGAATTCACGCTTGGCGGAGGGTTTTTCTTTCGCTTCACCATGATTAAGAGTCTATTGACAGTTTTGATTTCGAAGTTGCCAGATTGAGAATTAATTCGTTTGAGATAACTCAATTTAGTAAAAGAGGACCACACATAGAGGCTTTTTTGTTTCCCTATGGTCGGGAGTTCCTTCTGACCGTCTTTTAATTCCGCACTTGCCAAACTGACAAACGGAAACTGAAGGTCGAAGAAAAGGGCACTTTACTGCGAAGGGTCTTTTATTTTCTTTCAATGGTGAACAGTTACATTCGACAGTTTTGATTCACCACTTTCTTGAGAAATAGAAGCCGGAAGGTATCAAAAGAAGACATTGCATGGAGAATTTTTTTTTACTTCGCCATGTGTAAGAGTTTATATTGTCTATTGATTCCGCACTAGCCAATCTGAAAGATAATTCATTTGAAATAACTGAAGGTAGGAGAAGAGGACAAAGAAAGGTTCCTTTTTTCTACGGCAATAGGATGTTCCTTTTGATACCCTGTTTATTCCGACTCTGCAGTCGGAAAAATCTTTCGTTTGATATATCGAAGGTAAAAGGAAAAAGTGAACGCACTGCAAAGGCTATTATTTTATTCTCCATGGTCAAAAGTTATTATTCATTTTGTTATTGCCAGTAAGAGAAATATAAACTCAAAGGGCGTAAAAAAGACCACCACAGGACGAAGTTTTTTTTTCTTCCTTCTTCGCTTTGGTAACGGATTCCTTTCGTCAGTCTGTCGATTTTGCTCTTACCACCTTGAGACGTCGTTCGTTGGCAGAGGGCAACACAATACAAAGGTTATTTCTTTTCTTTGTTTTTCAAAAGTTGCTTTTTAAATTCAGTCGAATCCGAATTCCGAGCATAAGAAATAGCAGCTGAAGTTAGCCGGAATTTTCAACGCAATGCGTTTCTTTTTCTCTTGCTTTGCCATGGTCAAAAGTTACTTTTGACAGACTGCTTGTTGGTTCCACATTTGTCAAGCTGACCAATTTGAACTGAAGGTCGCAGTGAAAGGACACCGCATGCCGAAGGGTCTTTAATTTCTTGAGAGAGAGACAATCTCGAAACACTTAATTCTGCACTTTCTAGTCTAGCAAATAGATGCTGTAGGGTAGCTGAAGAGAACATCACACAGCAAAGGTTTTTTTTTTTTTTTTTTTTTGCTTCGCCTTCATCAAGTGTTTCTTTTGACTGTCTGTTGATTCCGCATTTACCAGCCTAGGAAATGTTTAAAAACTACAGGCAGCGAAAGTCAAGCACAGAATTTCTTTTTTCCTTCATTATGGTAAAAAATTCATTTTCAAAGTGTGTTGATTCCGCACATGCGAACTTTAGAAAAAAATTTCGAAAAACTGCAAGAAGTCAAACAGGGCAATTTTTTTCTTTTTGACTTTGTTATGGTCAAGACTCCTCTTTGACAGTGAGTTCATTCTGCACAGATAGAATCTGACATAGTTTGTTTGAAATAAAGGAAGGTAGCAGAAGAGGACAACAAACGGCGAAGGGGTTTACTTTTCTAGCTTCTCCATGGTCAACAGTTCCTTTTGTTAGTCTATTTGCACCGCACTTGCCAGCCTGAGAAAGAGTTCGTTTGAAATATCTGAAAATAACAGAACAGCACAATGGACGGCCAAACATCATTTTTTATTTTATGCTTTGCCATGATCAAAACTTTCTTTCGTCAGCCTGTTGATACCGCACTTACCATGCTAAGAATTGTTTTGAGGCAACTGAACTTAGTAAAATAGGACAACGCACGGCGAAGATTTTTTTCTTTCTCCGCCATTGTAGAGATTTACTTTTGACAGATTGTTTATTCGGTACTTGCGATTTGAGAAAATGGTTTGGTTGAAATCCACAGGAAGCAGATGTCAAGAAATTTTGTATTTGTCATTTGTCATGGCCAAGAGTTCCCTGCAACAGTCTCTTGATTCTGCACTTGTCTTTCTGAGAAATTGTTTCTTAAAAAAAGAAGTGAATGCATCCAAAAAGCACAACGCACGGCGAATGTGTTTTTTGTGTGTTCATGAGCCATAAGTTTCTTTTCAGTCACCTTATTTTGCACTTGTCATCCAGAGAAAAATTCGTTTGAAATAACTGACGCTAGCAAAAAAAGGACGACGCATGGCGAAGATTTTTTTTTAGTTTCACCATGGTCAAGGGTTCTTTCTCACTATTTGTTTTGATTTCGCACCTCCAGCTTCAAATATTTTGTTATTAACAACCGATTGTTGCAGAAGAGGATAACGCAAGGCGAAGGGGGGGGGGATTTGCTACTCCACCACATTTGCTACCTTGAAAAAATAGTTTGTTACAAAAGACTACAGAAAGAAGAAGTCAACAACGGGGACTTTTTTTTCGCTTTGTCATGGTCAGTTCTGGAGTTCCTTTTTACAGTCTGTTGACTCAACACTTACGATAATGAGAGAAGTTCGTTTGAAATAATTGAAGGTAGAAGAAGAGAAGGACGCATAGAAAATATTTCTTATTTTTATTCCCCATGGTCAAGTGTTTCTTTTGACAGTTCTTTATTCCATATTAGCAAGAATGAGAATTAATTTGCTGCAGAAGACTGAAAAAAGCCGAAATCAGACCAGTCGATTTTTTTCGCTATGTTTCAAAAGTTTTTGTTGACAGTTTGTTGATTCCTCCCTTCCAAGCCTTAAAAATGGTACTTTTGAATTGCTAAGAAACAACTCACGCCGAAGCTTTATTTATTTATTTTGGTTCGCCATGTTCATGAGTTCCTTTTTACGGTCTGTTGATTCTTCACATGCCATATTGTGAAAATTCGTTAAAACAACTGAAGGTATCAGAAGAGGACTACTAATGGAGAAGGTTTCTTTAATTTTTTTCCTTTACCAGGTCAAGACTTCTTTTCGGACAGTCTGTTGATTCTGCTCCAGCTTGAAAAAAAAATAGATCGTATAAAATAACTGAAGGTAGCAGGGGAGGAGAACGATTGGCGAAGCATCTTTTTCTGCTTCGCTATGGTAAAGACTTCCTTTTGACGTCTGTTGATTCTTCCCGTGCAAGCTCGATGAATTGTTCGAATGAAATAAGTGAAGGTAGAAGTAGAGAACAATGAAAGGCGAAATATTTTTTTATTCGCCGCATCTATGGAGTTCCTTTTCACACTGTTGAATCTCCACTTCCCATCCTGAGAAAAGTACATTCGAAATAATTGAAGATAGCAGAAGAGGAGGACGCATGGCAAAGAATTCTTTTCTTCGCTACGATCAAGTTTTTCTTTTGACTGTTCTTGATTTAGCATTTGAGGGAATGAGAATTAATTTGCTGGAGAAAACTGAAAAAAGCAGAAAACAGGCAAGGCGATTTTTTCCGCCTTTTTCAAGAGTTTCTGATGAGAGTTTGTCGATTCCTCCCATGCAAGCTTGAGAAATAGTTCTTTTGTAAAAACTGAAGGTACCAGTAAAGCAAAACGCACGCCAGAAGTGTATTTATTTTGCTCCGCCATGTTCATGAGTTCAGTTTGACAGTACGTTGATTCTTCACTTGCCATCCTGTGAAAATTCGTTGAAATAACTGAAGGTAGCATAAGAGGACAACGCACAGCGGATGTTTACCTTCGCCGTAGTCAAGATTTTCTTTTTTCAGTCTCTTCATTCCGTAGTTACAGAAGTGGATAATTCCGAATGATATAAATACTGGTAGAATTAGGTGTTTATTTTTTTAAAAACTTTCTAGTCATGTGATGTTCTAGCCTGTGTGAAGTGCAGTAAAACTAGAAGAATAGAGGGAGCTTTTTTTCATTATTTTAAGCTCAAGAGTATTAATTGTGAGACTTTTTAAGCTTTGCTATCAGATAAATGAAGAATTAGAAGTCAAGGTGTTTTCCCTCATAATATCTTATCTGCCCAAATCTAGCACTATAGATTTCGAAACAGGTCAAGTCACGGCGGTGAATTTTCTTCTCCTGCGGCATTTCGACAATCTGCTAATTCTCAATTCATAGCTCTGAGGAATTTATTTTATTTTTTTGCCTCGGTGTGATCAAGTGTTGCTATTGACATACTGTTGATTCGTAGCAAAAATTATCGCACGCAGTTTTATTCCTTTTCGCTTCGCAAAGCTGAAGAATTCCTATTGAAAGTTTGCTGATTCTGCGCTTTCCAGACTGAGAAAAAGTTCGTTTCAAATCACTGAAGGCAGCAGAATAGGACAACACACGGCGAAGTTTGTTTTTTTTTTGCTTCGCCATGGTCAAGTTCTTCTTTTGGCAATTTATTGATTCCGCACTTACTTGCTTGAGAAACAGTTTGAAACACGAAGACTTTTTTTTGCCATGGTCAAAAGTTTATTTTCACAGTCTGTTGATTCCGCACTGGCCAGCATGAAAAATAGTTTATATGAAATAACTGAAAATAGCAGAAGAGAACAAAGCACAGGGAATGGGTTTTCTTGCAGTGATCATGAGTTCCTTCTGACAGTCTGTTCCACATTTATTAACTTGAGATATTTTTTGAGACAATCAGCAAATTTTCAATTTGCTTTTCTGAGGAATATATGAAAATTATAGTTCGCATCCTATGACTGCTTCACGATTCAGTTCGTAAATGTTTTTCCTTGCTTCTGTGGGTTTTTTTTCGTCTATTCTGACCATCTCAGTTCGAAGGACTCCCACAATGTGCAGCAAAGCTTGATCCATGATGAAGTCCAATTTTGTCCCCTGCATCTCCAAGTAGAACATTCATCTATCTGTTTAAAATTGACTAATTAGCATGACGATGCTTTTGTCTATAGAACGAAAAATCAGAAGTTCAGATTTTTTTTCTCCTCCTCAGCGAATGTTTCCTGTAGGAAGGTGCGGTGTAGCACCGACATATTTTTTTCCTCTTTGCTCAAGAAAATCTTCAACAATTTCGTATCGCAAATCTGAAGAATATTTTTAAAATAGTGCAATTGTAAAAAATAGCTGAAAAAATAGGATGGATTGTTTGCATTTTATCCAACCATTTGTTTGCTAAAATCTTGGTAAGTTCAGAACAAATCAAAGCGTAGTGAAAAGTTTTTTTTTCTTCGCCATGCTCAAGAGGTCCTTCTAATCTGCCAGATAACTTGCAAGCGTGTTTTTAATATTCTCAGATTCATTTAGTAATCTATGATTCTGCAGTTTTCAGAGACAGTAGGATAGATAATACGAATATGAAACTTTTTTTACATTATGCAAGATGTTAATTCAAAATTTTAAATGCGTATTAAATTTTAAATAAATATAAAAAGAATAAGGGAAAGGAGGGTAAGAGTACGCACCTAGTGGAATTTTCGTTATAAAAATGAGAATTGAAAAGTCAGAGCCTCGAAAATATACTGAATCATAGTTTATTAACTTAGAAAGGGTACAAAAAATGAAAATTTTAGCTTTAAAAAATATATATTACGAAACGCAAGGAAAAAAATGCCAAATGCGTACCAGGGCGCGAGGCCAAGAGTACGCACTAGGGCGGGCCGAAAAAATCGAAGTTTCTTAGATCTTTTTGCGGTAATGCGGAAAATTTGCGAACTCCTAGCATTAAAAAGGATGTAAAATCTTATAACTCTGAATAGATATTTTCTGTCGCCTCAATGGGCAGAAAGTTGTGAAAATTGGACTAAAAATGGTTAAAATTCAAAAATTAATAAAAAATCTCAGATTTCGTTGATCGATTTGCGGTAGAGCTTACAGTTACTATTTATTAACAACACCATTACAAAATTTCAGAATTATAGGTTAATATCTTCTGCCGCCTCAACGGCACTGAATATTGGAAATTAAAGGCGAATTTTTAAATAAATACACGTTTTACTTATATCATTATAATGTGAATAGAAACATGATTAAACCTCTGAAACATACAAAATTACAAACGCACTATTTTTCGTAATAAAAAAGCCTAAAAAAATAGCCTAATTCAAATATTTCCGAAATTAAGAAATCATAATTTTTAATATTTGAAAATAGTAAAAATCATAAAATTTAAACCCATCATTCATAAAATATAGTTCC
>BGPR01002388.1:68166-130910 GCA_013235015.1 Araneus ventricosus | reverse complement strand
AATTTGCCTTCTCTGCTGTCTGCAATTATTTCAAATGAACTATTTCTCTTATTTCTGAGGTTTACAAGTCGAAGGTGAGAAGAGATACCAGAGCATCTCCATGCCGTGGCGGAGCACAAAAAAAAGAATTTCGCCTTGTTTTCACGTCTTTTTCTGACTTAAAATTATTATAAACGAACTGATTCTGATATTTCTGAAGTTTACAAGTCAGAAGAGTGAAGATTGTTCAGAGCATCTCCGTAACATTGCGAAGCAAAAAATAAATAAACAAAAACAGAAATTTTCCTTGTGCTGGCCTTTACTGCTGCCTTACCTTTTCTGATTATTTCAAATGAACTGGTTCTAATAATTCTTAGGTTTACAAGTTCGCTGGGTAAAAGTGTCCAAAGCATCTCCATAACATGTCGAAGAAAAAACATCGCCTTTCGTTAAACTCTTCTGCTGCCTCCCATTATTTCAAACGAATGTTTCTCATATTTCTCAGGTTTAGAAGTCGGCAGTCAGTAGACTGTCGAGAACATTTCCATAACATAACATAGCGCAGCAAAAAAAAGTCTTTGGCTTGCGTTTACATCCTAAGCTGAATTCAATTATTTCAAATGAACCGTTTCTCATATTTCTGAAGTTTGCAGATGACGGAGAGAAGATTGTCTAGAGCATGTCCGTAGCATTGAGAAGCACAAAAAATAAATTCGCCCTGTGTTAACCTCTTCTGCTGCTTGTAATAATTTGAAACGAAACGTTTCTCATACATATGAAGTTTAGAAGTTGGTGGGGAGGAGGATGTCCAGAGCATCTCCATTAACGAGGCGGATATAAATAACTTTGCCAGGGTTTACAACATCTTCTGCTGCCTAAAATTTATAAACGAGGATGAAGTAAAGAAAGAAACTTTGCCTTGCATTTGAATCTTGTGCTGAATGTAGTTATTTCTTATGGACTATTTTACTTTTCTCTGCCTTATAAATCGTAAAGGAACAGAGTGTCTCAAATCAGTATTGAGCATTGTGTGACCAGAAAAGGGGAAAAATATCACCTTGTGATAATTTCCTTTGCTGCCTTCAATTTTTTGAAATGCACTGTTTTTCTTATTTCTCTGGATTACATGTTGGTACTTAAAAGAATGTCCAGAGCCTATCTTGAGCATGATGAAGCAAAGAAATAAAAACTTGGTCTTGGTTTTACCTCTTTTTGCTGCCTACAGTTATTTGAGATGAATCGTTTCTCGCATTTCTCAGGCTTAGAAGTGGGGAATCAACACAGAGTTTCCAGAGGCACTTTTCAGTACGGAGAAGCAAGAAGGAAAATAGCCTTCTCAGTGTGTTCACCTTTTCTACTATCTGCAGTTATTTCTGAGGACTATTTCACTGGCTAGCAAGTTCAATTCGGAACACTGTCGAAAGTCTCTCCTGGTCATGGTGGAGCAAAACAATCTTGCCTTGTACTGACCTCTTCTGATGTATGCAATTATTTCAAATGATCTGTTTCTCAAAATTCTCTGGCTCAGGAGTCGTGAATCAACAAAATGTAAAAAGCCACAATTGAGTCTGGCGAAGCATCTTACAGTTTTTGCAAACAAACTATTTCACAGGCTAGAAAATTGAAATTAGGAAGAGTGTTCACAGAATCTTCTGAGCAGGGCGAAGAGAAAAAAACTCGCCTTGTATTGAACTTCTGCCTCCTGCAGTTATTGCAAACAAACTGCTGCTCGTATTTCTGAATCTTGCTTGTAGGAAATCGGTAGAATGTGCAATGGCAATCTTTTAACATAGAGAAGCAAAAAAGGAAGAAAAAAAAATCGCTGCGCTCTGACATCTTCTGCTCCTTGCAGTTATTTCAAATGATCTGTTTGACACGTATCTCAGGATACGTCTTCAATCAACAAGGTGTCCAAAGGTGCTCTTCGACATGGCGAAGCAAAACAGGAAATAAAAAAGCCTTTCACCATACGTTGACCTGTGCAGCTTCGAACGTCCTTAGCGCTGAAAGTTTTGGAGAAGATGGAAAAAAATATTCGACTATTATCTCCTAGCAACTATTGGAAGCAATTTTTGTTTCATATATTACGGTTGCCAGTCGAGAATAATCAAATATACAAGTGTCCATTTTTAATATTCATTAATAAAGAACCTTTTTGGTGTTGTGATGCGGCGAAGTTTGTTGTTCATTTAGGGGGAGCCTTTAGAATAATAAGGAAGTTTGGAGAGGATTGAAAGAAAATTCTAACCTTCTTATTCTTTCTGGTCCTATTTCAAGCGAACTCTTTCAGAAATTCTTTAGGCTTACAAGTTGAGATTTAATAAATTTTCTGCGAACGGCAAATAAATAACTTTACGTGTCCTTTTAATGTACTCAACAGATCCTAAAGGATTCAGCATTCAAACGGTAGGAGAAAATAAAATTCTTTAACTGTATGAATCTTTTAGTGATTAATTCAACTGAACTAAATTTCAAATAGTCTGGCATTGAAGTCATGTTAGTACATTGTCATAAGACCTTTTTTTGAAAATGCAACAGAAAAGAACATAACATTCTCCGTTCACCGACTTGTTTTGCGGCTTCTAGACAACTTTTCATTTAGATGGATGGAAGAAATGAAAATTAAAAACATTGTCTGATCTTCCCAAACACTATTTCAAGAGAATTCTTTTTTACAAAATGCAGAAAAAATATCTTGCTCTCTTTTCAATCATTTTATGCAATTTAAATACTTTTCAAATCGTCAGAATTGTGGTTCAAGAGTTACTGGACTGCTAAAGGACTTCCTTAACTTGGAAAAAATATTTTGAACTGAATTATACACTGACCTGTTTTGCATTTCATGAAACCCTTTGAATTCAACAACCCAGATGCTTGGAAGAACATGCTAAAGAATTTCTGACCATCTGAGTCTTCATTCCTGACACCACCATATACTTTAAAAGAATTTTAAGCTAACGGACTCTTAAGTTTGCAAAGGAAAATTCGGGTTTCACTATTGGTAATGCAGATATGTCGCACATCCCGAGAACTCTAAGAATTCAAGTGGCTAGAGAAAAAATATCTGATTCTTCCAATAATATAGGGAAGAGAAATGTCTTTATCTTCTTCAGACAAGCAAATCGAGAATTATCAAAAAGTCGTCTTGAAAATATCCATCCAAAACATTCCTTGTCCTATTCTGCAGCGTTTGGAGTCCTAGTTATTCAGATGACTAGAAAATGCGTGAAAAAAAACGAAAATACCTAACCTCTTGGTTCTTTATTAGTCAGACCGACGTTTTCCTCATACTAGTGAGTCAAGATCAATCAGACTGTCCAAAATTTCCATTCTGCATGCAGCAAAAATTACCACCATCATCTCCAAAGTATGCTGCACTTTCTATGAGACCTTAAAACACATACTGCTGAAAAAATGACCTCCTGATTCTACCAGCAGTTACTTCAACTGGATTATTTCTTATATTAGCTGACTTACTGTTGCAGATTTACGGGACCAACAGACAGTGCTCTTGTCAGAAAATCTTGCTAGAGCATGAATGGTAAGAGAAAAAGTAGAATTGCGATCATTGACATATTCTGCAGCTCGAAACCATCGTACTGTCGGATAAGATGGCAAAATACAAAAATTACCATATAATTGGGTTCCACTTGATCCAACTGAATTATATTGGATATTTCTTCCGTCTTCCTATCGAGATTCAGTCGACTGTCTAAGCGAACTTCTTGAGCAATGCGTAGAAAGGAAAAACAAAACTTCGCTGTTTGTTTATTTTGCTATCCTTAAGGGCTTAAGCTTTCAGATGTTGGAGAAAATGAATAAAAAGACAGCTTTATAGATAAAAATTATTGAAAGTGAACTATTCATAACACTTTCCCTACATCCTGGTGGAGAATAACCGAACTATTTAACAGATGGTCCTCTAGATTATTCAGAAAACAAAGTTTGGGAATTCCGTCTTTCAACGAACTTGGGCCGTTTCTACGGGGAGCCCTTAGATGTTTGGAGAAGATGGAAAAGAACTGTAACCAATAGATTCTTCCAGATCATATTTCAGACAAACTGCATGGTCTTTGCGAGTCGAGAATAAGCAGATTTGTATATGGCTCTCTTGAGTGTGTCTATGTAAAAAGAACCCGTTTCGGCATGCACCGAATTGTGCTGTAGCTCCTGTGACCCTTTAGAGCTCCGACAGCAAGAGGAAAAATCAATGATCATCTTATTCTCCCAGAAGTTATTCTAAGGAAATATTTTCCATAAATTGCAGAATTTAGCGTGTCGAAGTAAAAAAAACAACAACTATGGAGCCGATGAAATGCAAAATATTTGTGTTTCTGCTAAATATTTCAGTTGAAGCGTGATGAAAAATGCTATTGTGCACCTATATCTGAAGGAGAGCCAAAGCTGAACAAAAATTGAACAGTATTTTTGGTTTCATTCGATCAATATAAAAATTCTTCTTGAATCATTGTTCTTCAATATTCCATAATGGTAAGAGGCGTTTAAATGTAGAGTATATTAATTTGAGAATTTTCATTTTACTGAAATAGAATACTTTGGATGTTTTAATTAATATTTTATACTAAAATAATCTTTTGACAATCTATAATCTTTATCCAAGCATATAATCTAAATCTTCATCCAATCTATACTCCAAATAATCTTTATTTGGCTCTAAAAAGTTTTTCTTGTTAAAGGAATTCAAAATGTAAGCAGCAAATATTTTTAAAAGAAAATCTGTAAATACGGTAACATTTATAAAATGTACAATTCATTGATACAAATGGCTGTAAAAGATATGATTATTTCTGGCATA
Source organism: Araneus ventricosus (assembly GCA_013235015.1). Taxonomy (NCBI): domain Eukaryota; kingdom Metazoa; phylum Arthropoda; class Arachnida; order Araneae; family Araneidae; genus Araneus; species Araneus ventricosus. The sequence continues at coordinate 126,115 of BGPR01002388.1, read as the reverse complement.
ATTCAAAAATCATATTGAATTTTACCTTAAAATTATTCCAGTGAAAAGAAGCTGTTAATAATAAATTTGGGATTAACAACATTTCATTTTTAAAGATTTGTTTTTATTTCTTAAATTTTGAAAAATATTGAAGCAAAACGTTTGGCATTGCTTTGTTAGATTCAACGAGATTATTAGAATGATCTATTTGTTTATAAAAATTTTATCAATTGTTCATAGATTATTAAGACTTGTATGCGTTAATTGAGGATCTTTGGTGTTTTCACCTTCGTCGAATAGTAACGAAAATCCAATTCTTTTTCTATAATATTCATAAGTACTGAAAGCGTAAACACCTCATAGAAAGCATGTTTTAAAAAAATGTTGGAATCTTTATATAGAAATTTTTTTAAAATCTAGTAAAATGTGCGTTTATTTAAAGACTAAATAATGTTTCTGAAGTACTTTTTGTACATGAAACTGTTTAAAAACCTCTAATCCCATTTTTTCACATGTCCTTAAATGTAATAAATCGATTTTTCATACAGTTTTATTTATTTACCTAGATAATTAGGATATTTATGTGCTAATTGCGGAACGTGGCCCTTTTCCAAAAAACCCACCATCATCGAGTAATTAGTAATATTATAGAAATAGAAGTATTGAAAGCCTAAGAATCTCATTGAAAGTAAATTGCAAAGCAAGTTGAAAATTTGAAATAATTATTCAAAAAATCTTGTGTAACGTGTTTACTTAAACTTATATAATAGTGTTTCTCAGAAATGTTCTGCCCGTGGAACCATTTCAAAACCTTTAATCACGTTTTCCTGGCCTCTTGAATATTGATAACGTTTAATAATTATAATTATGCGATACATACACATTTTTCAGCTTTTCAATCTTTACTAAAACTCTGTGTTTCCCATTGATTAACGACTCAATTCGTTGGAGGATTACAAACTTTACTTTTTATAAGCCAAAATTACATGAAAACTTTGTTGATTGAAAGGTTAGGTGCCCAGTTTCACCACAGTAATTGTTCTTGTACTTAATAGATAATGCTGATCTCAAATGGAAAAATCCTTTTAAATTATAATTTCCTTTCTGTTCTCAAGGATACCTCAAATATTTACTTAATGCGCTCATATTTATCATTAAATGAAATTCCATTTTATCATAAAATGGGTTGAATGACCTTAAAGCGTTTCAAAACTAGATAAAAAAAATTCTTTTTATTTAATAGAAATTACTAGACATCGAATTTGGAAGAATTTCATACTTCTAAGTGTCAAAGCTGTGATATAAGAATAAAATTCGATATTTTAAAATGTTGGTTAAATACTTGTTTCTATAAAAACTCCAAATGATATAGTTGAATACAAGAAGTGTTTCAGAATTGGTAGTGAGGTTACGGTTCAGAAAACAGATGTTAGAGTTTATGCATCTTTTGGAGTTCATGATGTCAATATCCAGATATCAGTAATGAACCCTTAATGACAATTTCTTCATGAATTGAGAAATTCAATCCATTAAACTATAGAAATTCTCATTTTTTGCATTTATTAATATGGATATGAAATACCTAGTTATTTAAGAAATCATAGCATCACGCGTTGTAATTATCCATTCAGAAGAGCAATATCTTTCCTTTCTCGCATTTAACTACTTACCTAATTTACGCTTGTGTCGAATTAAAGTATTTTTAAATTTAACTTATTCAATGATGCTGCAACTAGGGCAGAAATTACGTGGGATGCATAAAGATCTCAAGAATGCTATGGATTCTCATCTGAATTGAAACATATTCCCCTCCAAAAAAGTGTTATCTAATTGGGAAGCAGAGAATACTTACCATTCAGGTGGTTAAACAATAAGCTCCAGCTTCGAACCAACGATGTAAACTACTCTACGCGTTAGACTGTAACACGTTAATTCTGAAGTATTCAGATATCCTGTTTTGGCATGAGAACTTGATTTTTTAATACTAACTTAAGCAGCTTATCGGATTGCTGTAGAAGCAATGTAATAATTGAAATTTTTCAGTTTTATCAAATTATTTCGTTACATTTCCCCTTTTGGGATTTCGTTTTACAATCCTTTTGGAGTTTCCATTATGTATTTTGGTAATATTCAATAACAATCTTTTATGAAAAAAAATTCAGCATTAAAGTTTCTCCCACAAACTTAATGGCTATCATTTTCTCGCCTTTCCTACTATTTTAGTATTAATTGATTCATTCTTTCATTTTGGAGCTCTAAAAGTGCCTTCCACATTCAAGGTACTATGAATTTTTTAATAAAAAAATGTTTTCCATATCAAGCAGGCCTTTGTTACACTTTGGTGTCAACATTTATAAAGCCACTTTGTTTGTCGATACATTTGACAGACTTCAGTTTAAAGTTTCCGATGCCTTTATATAACATGACTGCATTAGGAATAGCGTAATCGTTCCTTTAAAGTGTAAAGATTCGTTGATAGACGTGCTAACATTAATAATTTCTAAAATGAATAATTATAAGAAAATAATGGGCGAGATAATAAAATAAATTTAAAATAATCAGACTATAATAATCAGGTATATACTTCTTGTTTTTGAATATAATTATCGTCTAGAATTCGGACTATCGAAGCTTTCTTATCATAGCATGTCTGAAATAAATTTGTTGCTATTCCACCCTCCTACCCAGTGTTGTAGTCACAAAATAAGCAGTGTCTGGTTGCTATAAAAGCAGAGACGGAACGCTCTATCCTGGGTGACAAAAATTGTGCTGGATTAAGGACGTTTTTACAATATTTTCTCATTTATTTCGCGGTAAGAAAAGCATTGTCGGAAAGGCTCCCCGGTACGTTACGGCTCCACTACACCCCTTCTCCCGCCCCAAATACAGTCGGCACATTCACATATTTTTTTAGAATATTGTTTTATGAGTTTTAATATGAACATCTTGCACTGTTGTTACCGTTTGAAAGATCTTTACTGTACTGCAACTCATGCAACACACTTATCGAATTGATCCAAATGGAATTGGAAGGATACGTCAGAAGTTTTTTTTCTGCCAAGTTCCCATAATTAAAAGTAATTTGCTCAATCTTTGCTTCAGAAATCAAACATATTGGTTTAATCTATCTATATTGATTTTTAACAGAATTATATTAAATGGCTTGTAGATCAGAGCTACTTTATTTTGAAGTGTTAACCCTGTTTGCGCAAGATATTCTACGATATTTTCACGATGTTGCTACGATAATCTAAATCCCTCGCAACATCGTACAGCTATCGTATGAATGTTGTAGAGCATCTTGAGCTAATAGGGAAATTAATTTCGGAATAAACAAACAAAAAAACCCCTCAATATTTGCTTCATTTTGATATTTGTGACTGCTCTTGTCTGTTTTAGGTACCGCAAGATTACTTCGGTGTGGCGTAGGTTTCTTATACTCTGTATTTACATCAATTTCCACTCGCTGGTTTGCATTTATAGAAACTTAGGTGTTGCTAGTTTTAATTTTAAAGACTTTGGAATTAAAAAACAACTTGAGTATGATAAATAATGAAAATATAAACAATTAAATTCATTGAATACTACTCTCTCAAACACACAAAATAAGAAATGCAATGGAATTTTTAATATTTCTTTTCCCTTTTCATCAGTTGTGCGAAATTTTTGGTGGACACATTTAATAACGTTCTGTTTGAATAAAAAAATTTCCATATGGGGTATGTTTCGAGCATTGATGTTCGTGTAGGGAAGGTCATGGTAGTTAACAAAAGCTTTAAGTTTTAACCCCTTGTCTACTAACGGAACATATATGGCCCACTCACATTTTAAAATCTACCGGGATAAAAATTGCTTTGAAACTCATTGTATTATGTCCCAGTTTTTTAACAAGAACAATTGTGCACATTTCATCCTAAATTTACAAACTATTTTTTGCATATAAGTTTTCATTTGAATCTCTCCACTTCATAAAGCTTGATTCTTTGATACTTTCGTGGGAGGCTCTTACTTTACTTCTAAATATCTCCAAGTCCACCAAAAGGCAATCTCTCTTTTGAGTTTTTTTCTTTTTCTACATTTAAAGCATACTCTTGAATACCTCCTCTTGTAACTTTGTGATGCTCTGCTCCAGTTCACTAATCAAATCTTAGATTGTGAAAACTTTCTTTATTCTATTATAGTGTTAAAATGATTCTATCAAAACACTTTTAGATTCTGAATTTGAAACTTTAATTCCAAAGATAAAAATGCAAACTTTTAAACGAAATACACATGTATTGTATGACTTGATAAACTATTGCCGTGACAATACAACTTTGTAGTAAGTTTCTTGTCACTGTTACTCTGAACCCGAAATTTAAGTACTAAGGTAACTAACTGCGTAACAAGAACAATTGTGTACATTTCATCTTTAGTCACCTAGATGAAACAACCTATTTTGCCTCCAAAATCCATGGTTTATTGAAGACTTTTCTTCTGTGCATTTATTTTAGATAGTTTTGATCTATTGGTAGCAGTACACATTTTTTGCAATAATATTGACGAAATACTGCGAAAATACATTTATATATATTATTTATTATTATTTCTATAAGTATTAATAATCATATTTCCTACATAAAAATATGTTTGTTGGTTATGGTAGTTTTATGGCGTTTTGGCGTGCGAATGAGACCCCAATGGGAGGAACGTAGTTCTGCGCTAAAATTATTATTCCGCCTAGAAAATTCGATATTTTTTTAAAATATATTTATACTCAAGGGTTTAAGAAAAATGGATGCCCTCCCATAGACGAAGGAAATTGAGCAAGCAAAAAGTCGAAGTATTAAGAAATTAAATAACTTATTTTAATAAAATAGAAAAATCCGACTATTGGATTTTAATATTTTAGCGTCAATATTGTGATAAATATTTATTTATACGACCATACAACTGAATCATGTTTTTTCTAAAAATAGTTTTTAAATGCTATGTGAAATTTTTCTCTTGGACGATTAAAAGAGGAATGAAAAGTGATGATCATGGATAAGTAATTGAATTTTCTTCGTTAAAATACTGTTTGTCGCTTATTTGACAAGCAAACTTAGTCATATTTACCTCGTTAACAAGTTTCTGTCATCGCAGTTGCTTTGACTGAAAGCCCCAGAAAGATTTAGTAAGGGACAGAAATCACATCAATTGATTTTTCGTCATTAAGAAACAACTCAAGAATAAATGCATTTAACCCTTCTTTGCATGATGGTGGAAATTTCCATCATAACATTGAATGCCCAAAAATTATATAAAAGAAAAAGTTCACTTTAAGTTGATCGCGTCTGGATACCTTTTTAATGTCCATTGCATAAAAAAAAACATAGCTGTCAAAAATAAGCAAGTGTCACTATCAGTAAAACGAGCTTGAAGTTGTCATTCCGCTGTTTGTTGTAGTTGCAATAAACGTATAATTTCGTTTTTAATTTTGTTTTATTATATTTGAGTTTCTATTGCTAAAAAGTGATGTGGATGAAAGGTTTGCAACATGTGTTTCTGTTATTTTTAGAGCAATTTCTGAAAAAGTTTACGTTTAATCAACATTGCATGATGATGGAAATTTCCATCATATTGTTTTTTCCTAAATTCATACTATAAATATATACTAAGATTTTTTTAACTATTTTTCCTTTAATTTTGAACATTAATTATATCACCTTGATTTATTTCACCAATAAAGAAAAAATCATGCAAAGAAGGGTTAAAGTTCGTAAAAGTATGTAAACGAAAGCTTATTCCGAAGCAATACCAGTTGCTATAGATTTTATTTTTAGAACCGAACGATGTAGAAACACTTTGAACTTCAAAAACTTTAATTAATCGTGTTTTTACGTGTTAAGAATTTAATTTTTATTTCAAATTATTTCCGTATTACAAACAATTTATAAATTTAATTCGTCAAATTTACTTTTTAAAAAGGCTGATAAAAGGAAAACTATTGATTTGAACTTTATGAAATGGATGATTTTAAAGCATCAAATTCTGATCTGGAAGTTACTAGAGAGATTAAGAAATTGCGCTTTGTCGAAACAAACCTACTTAAATAATTCGACTGAAAAATTAACTTGGCTTCATTTGAAATACTAAAAGTTCGTATGGCATAATTTTTATCCAAATACTCTCAATCACAAAGTAACCACTTGAAATATTACTGAATATTAAACATGCATTGAATATGAAGATATTTGTATTTGAAATTCCTCTGGAGAAACTAAAGTTTTTTCCGAAATAAAAATTTCGAGACATTAGGTTAAGAAGGGATAAATTTTATAAAATTTAGATAAATGCTTCCAAGGCTAGGAAGACACGAACAATTTCACTATAAGATGTTTTCTCAATTATAACGCAGTAGAATTAAGGGTCAAGTGTCGACTTCGAAATTTATTTAGAGGAGAGTAGGTATACTTGATCATATGGGATACTTGAGCCACCCGTTTTTTCTCTACAGCAGGTTTATTTTTCTTTCTTCAATTGACAAGATTTAAACGCATTTATAGTTTTACATATATGAAAAATAAATCGAGTAATTTAGTGCCATGTTGAAAGTGTCGTGAACTATAGTTCTTTTCTACTGTCTGTAGTAAATTTTAAGGTGTCTAAATTATATATTTTTTTGTATTCAAATTTTGTTTCTAATATGTAATAGTATTCTTAGTTGAAATGATTATAATTTAAGGTACATTTTAAGTTTAAGATAGTATAAATATCTACAGGTTTTATTTAGTTATAGTTTGGTAAACACAAATGGTAGCAGTGGGGATACTTGAGCCATGGCTCAACAATACCTACTGGGAAATTAGTGTTCATTAACTTTGTTATTTAGAGCATTTGAGTAGTTTTTGTTTACAAATTTTGCTATGTCTAAGATATATCTGAGCAGTGGTTTTCATAAAAAATAATGTAGAAAAACTCATTTGTCACTGATGGGTCAGGAATGGACAAGTAAGAGCTTCTATTGAAAATGGCCAGATTTCTTCAGATATTACTCCCCATGAAGATGTCGACTTACGTCAGAATATTGTAATTAATTTTTCTTTTTATGGTCATATGTCTGCAAATTCTCCTATTCCTGGGATCTCAACTAGTGAAACAACTGTTTTCCCAGAGGTTGTGTATGCAACCTTATCTGAGCTGTGATTCGCATTGAAAGGGTTTAGGATAAGAGCTAAATCAGCTAGTTTGACTCCCACTCCCGAAAAACAAAAAAATTGAAGAAAAGCCATTGAAAGTATAACGAAAAGAAAAGCAACGAAGATCACAATTTAAACTTTATTGGAAATTACCAAAGGTTAAAACAAAACTTTTTACAGAAAAATCGAAAAAAAAAATTGACTTTTAAGATGCATCCGATTTAGATCCTGACAATTATTCAATTAAAAGTACAAGTTCAGCAATGTCAGTAGATGGAAATACTGAAAGTGATGATGATTTTATCAATAAGAAACCTGCTATTATTGATTGGCTACTGGTAAAATATACTAGGGAAGTAAACCACAAAGCAATTTTTTGGACAAATTCTTAATATTTCTGAAGATGGGCTGAGCATAAATTTGTTCGAAGAGTTGCAGATTCAATAGCTACAAACTTATGGCATTGCTGTCATTGATGGAAACAAAATTGAAATGATTATTCGACCACCAAACATCACCACAAAAAATGACCATGTTGTTAATTTTGTTCTCACGATTGGTTTTATAGGACTTTTTTTTATCCTAAGAATGAAGCAAAACATTTCTCAAATAATTGTAAGCAATAAAATTTATAGCATTGCATTTTGTAGATATTCTCTCGGAGTTGGCTCAAGCATCCCTACATAATGGATCATGTGTCTCTCTCATGGGGATACTTGAGCCACAATGTGAAACAAAAAGTTAATATTGTTACAAAATTCGTTCTGTGGGTGTATGGTGTAAACAGTCCAACACACAGGATAATGGAGAATTAAGGGTTATTCACAAATATGCAGGAAAACACGTAGCACATGTAACAGGAACAATAGATTTTACACAGATTAGCAGCAAAAACAGACAACAATTTACTAGTAATACCAGTAACAGCACTTTCAGATTTAGAAACACAAACAGTCAGCAAATCATTAATAATGACAGTAACAGCACTTTCAATAGCTCTCGGCTTTCCAGCTCTGCAGATGAAACTCCAAAGTCGTTCCAGTCGATCAACAACACTACCATGATCCAAGCGCGTTCTTTCATACTCTCCCCGATAGGCCGTGACGTCACATAGAATTTTCAGGAAAAACCTGGATCTTGGCCCCTAATAGAAATATCGAGAAAATAATAGCATTTTCGGGTATCTTCGATTTGTCGCCAAAGTAGCCAAGTTTGTCGCCAAGGTCAGGAGTCCAGGTTTCGCCGCTGTCCGTCAGTCCATGCTTACCCCTGTAAAACTCCCTCCTCAATTATAAGACTAGCGAGGCAGGAAAGCGACATTACATCTTTGTAGCAATATTTATTAAGCAATAAAATTGGACGAAAATGGCTAACTTTCTCATTTAATTTCGAAAACAAAATACCAAAATTTACACTACAATATTCTATTCTTCAATTCCTAATTATAAAAAAATTAAAAATAAAACTTTAAAATTGGCTCAACTACCCTACTCTCCCCTACTCTAGATATTAGTTGGGTAGATATAGTAGTACATATAAAGAAATCAATGACGGTTCGACATGTTGTCATTAATTTCTTTATGTGTAGAGTGTACACTTATAATACATAAATGAAAAATAATAGAAAGGACTATTTAACATAGATACTTTTAAATAAATAGATTTAATTAAAAAGAATTTTTAAGAGCAAATATTTTGTTAGTGCACTGAAGAGCTAATAATTATTTCCGAATGCTGTCAAATTGAATATTCTTTCTGTAAGAGTTTTAAAATCTTCTTATCGTACTTCAGATTTCTTTTTGTATATCAGATTACGAAGTTTAATCCTATTCTACTGAGTTCTTCTGAGCAGTAAATTAACATATTAGTAATGTTACTTTGCTTATTTTTTGCTGCTTTCGCTGAAGATTTTCAAACGCTTCTAGTGCTGCTTTTCCATTATTTTAATCTACTTTTTAAGACGATGAAACTTATTATCAGTTTCTGAAAATAGATTTTTACTATTCCTCTTATTAAATATTAATTTGATTCGTATGTTCATTTTACACTGAGAATTTTAAAAACGGTAACTATACACTGAAACGTTATTTCTAACTATGCTTTTGGGAAAAGTGCTGCCTAATTAGTCTGAAGCTATTTTTTTATGATTTTCTATTCTTTTGAACATTCTAAAATCAGTTTAAAAAATGACTTAATTGTCTCATTTATCTTGTTTACGTTTTGTTCATGATGGAATTTAAAAAAAAAAAAAACACATTTTATTCCATGTTTTTTTTGCTTAAGTAATCGTTTTTTTTGTTTAGGGCGCCTTTAGCTGTATTTTTTGCTCGTCGCAGTTGAACGTTTTCGACTTTACTCACTCAAAGTAGTTACGGTAAATGTCACGACTAAAATTTAAAACAACTTCTGAATGTGCGTTAGTGAATTCACATTCAAAAACGTAGAATGCATTAGTAAATTAAGTTATTGAAAGTCGGTAATTATGCTGGTGATAATTTTAGAGGATTATAAGAATCTGACATCTTTATTAAATGTTAGTAAGAATAAAGATTATTACGCAAGTTCAGAGGAAAGATAGGTAGTAAAATGTTTTACTATGAATTGCTGCCGAATGCAGTAAAGTAAATAAATAATTCATTAAAACAAATTAATATAGCTTAACATATAATGCACAGAGATAGGTAAAATGCTGAAAATGAAGCAAAATAACATTTTCAAGCAATCTTTATTATTCTTACTTTTATAACTTTTACTTTAACTTTTGTAGAAAATCTATAAAGCACTTGAAACGAGGTGAGCATGAACATTCTAATTAACAATTTTATTCACCCATCATGATTCATAAAATGTTTTTGAATGAAATTTCAATTATAAAAGACGGCTTTTTGCATCATTCTCCTGACATTAAACTCCTATGAAATGTTGCTACTGCGTTAATACCTACAGACTTAATGATATTACATAAATGATGGCAAAATTAGAATAAGCAGCTTTTGAAAATCATTTTATATGAGAGATATCTAATTGTCGAATTTTCCATGAAGATTCAAATACTAGCGTGCCTCAGTTGAGGAGTTCCATCTTATTATATCACATGCTTCGTTAAACAACTTTCCATATCGGATTATGTTATTATCTAATTAAAACTGACTGACTTCCGTTTTATTTTCTAAAGTTTTGTGATAATTGCATTGGTAAATCAATGCCCTATTTCAAAGCTGTGACAGAACTCTTTTGGGATCGACTTCGTAATTCTGGATAGTGATTGGATCTGGTTCATGAAGGATTTCACGTTCATCAGGCCTGCATACACGCCAGATCCTTGACAGAATGGGTTCTCAATATTGTAGCCCGCCAATTCCGAAGCCGAGACTCAGTCACCGTTGCAATCACGGACCTTTAACACTTTGTGTAATATACGAGTCGGTTAAATATTTGTGTTGGGCGATTCTACTGAAGAAAAATTGAATGAATAAAATGTAAAAGTTTTACCTGTATTTTATCAGTTTAATCTAACGGTTCAGAGAAAGATTTTTTATGTCGCAAGAAGAGGGTTCTCATGTTCAAAGGCATCTCTCGGTTATAAATCATAATTTACTTTTCAGATCATAATAACATTTTGTTTTCACAGACTGTCGACTGAAACTGTGAACAGAAATATCTTTAGTATAAAGGAAGTCTTGTCTTCTCTTTACTTAAGGGAAGAGATTTCTTCAAATATCATTAAAGTTTCGAATTTCAAAAGGAAAATTTATTATGTTTCAAGTATTTTTATAATATGGAATATGAGAAACGGGTTAATCCTTAAATGCCCGCTTTTAAAAAAAATGATTTAAAAATGTTTTCTGACTTTCGTTTCTCGAATAAAACACTAGAAAAATACTTTAGAAAATCCTATTTTGTTTCATGTATGGCTTAATGCTAAAAACAGCTTATCTATTGACAACATCTGACTTTAGTTGAGAAAACATTTCTTAGATAAAAGTCTATAATATTAAACACAGATGAATTTTAAGACCTCATGATACTGATATGGAATTTCCTTCAACATTGTAGAATAAAATATGGTATTCTCAAGCGTACAAACAAAGGAAAAGATGTAGCCCCAAGTGAAAAACATCATCAGCACTGAGGCTGCCATCTATATGTCGGGAATTGATTTAATAACATTTTCAGTATGTATCCTATTAGCAATAACAGACATTGGCAATAACAGCTTCAGTCTTATTCTCAAGATTTGCGAAGATAAAATTGGGTATGTTGCTTAAAGGAAAGACTGCTAATTTGGCAGATGTGGGAAATACATTTTTATTCCCTCTAATCAAACGCATTTTCTGCATTTCGGAGTAGAAAGGAAATGGCGTTTTAATTATTAAAGCAGAATGGGGGAATTATAATAAATCCGTCAGTCTTTGGTTTTTAACATAACATTTGCTTTCAAAAATGCTTATTTTTCTTGGACGAATCGCGTGCAAAGTAAGAGGCGAAATAGTCCCCTTTTATTAATGTGCTTAGGTCGAAGAAATGTCCCTAAGGTTGCGCCGGTAGGCAATGAAATTTTTCTGATTACCCACATTACTTTCAAATATTTGATAATGAAACAATTAAACGCACTAACTAGATTTAATTTTAAATAATTAACTTATGAAGTAGTCCCCTTATCAACTCTTTCTACACGAGGAATATTGTAACCCTATTTTAATTAATAACGGTAGTTCGTTATCGTAAAACTTTTGAATATTTTAAATTTCCATCTTGAGTTGACGTGATAACATCAGCATCCATGTTAAGTGGCCAGACGTGCCCAATTAGTCGGCACAGAATGGTTTTTGATTCTTTGTGTCGACTGACACCAATATCTAGAGCGTACCAGGATGAAGTCCACAAACTCTAGTCACTTTAGTTAACTGCGGTGATCAGACGAGAATAGGTGCTGTCAGCATAGTTAACCTTCACGGTTCTGATTTCGACGGCATACTGTGGCGAAAAGAACACTCTCGATATTACGATATACGATAATGCCGAACCTTGCCAAAAGTTTCGTTAAATCAAAACTAGTACATCAGTTGATTCAAACTTGCAGAAGTAATTACTCAATATGGAGCAGTTGGTGACTCATGTCGATATTTTCTGTAATCATGGGCAGATTAGCTTCTCAATGGCCTCAACCGAGTTAAAGCGGGCTCTAGCCATAGACTTAAGTAAATCAGTGCTTTAAGTGATTAAACTTGATGGAGGCACTGATGTTAAACTACTTGGGTACCTTATGAAAGAATCTAATTTATTTTCTTGAATATATTTCCCACTGAAAATCATTACGCTTACAATAACAGTTGCGCACTGCATTCTTTTGATTAAAATTACTTTATTTATTAATAAAAATGCGTTTTATTTCTCTAATTAATTTTTATAATTAGTTGAATTAATATCTTTTTATACCTAGAATATTTTGAGCTTTGTAATTTTAAATCTATATCGAAATTTGTGGATATAAAATTCATGAGAAAATTATTCGTTACGCAAAAGAAAATGTCATTTTCTTAGCAAATTTCTTTTGGGTAATAATATCCAATAAAGAATTATTTTCTAAGTAACATTTACTGAAAGTTAAGGGCGCAAAATTAATTTTATTTCAGATATTCAAATATGATAAAGTATGAATGATAAAAGTAAGAAAATGAAATTTAATATTCTTAACATTATAAACAATGCATCTTTTCATTTTTTCCCTACCAGCTTCTGTTAAAGAGTCAAACTTTTAAACACCAATTTTTGACTTTTTTCGTTAATCAAAAATTTTCAGAGGTATAAATTCGGGAACGAAAAGAAAATTTCTCAAAAGTACTTAACTCGGCACCGATACAAAATTTAGATCATTCTGAAACTTTTCAGATTATTACATAATAAATGTCGCAAAGGTTTGAAAACCGAATATTTTTATTAATTATTCATGATAAGTGAAATTACTTTTTTCATTCCCATCCCATTTTTTATAAAAAAAAAAGTTACTTTTGTCATGACGCTATTTTCAAGAATTTTATAAGTAGTAATATGGCAATTTAATAACAGAAACTGAAACTTAAGTAAAGAGAGATTTCTTCTATATTCTAAAACTTTTTCAATAAAATACAGAAGATTAGTCTTCGATTTTAATTTTTAAAATGAAAAATAAAATAATTGAAACAGTGGTTTAAATTATTATTTTTTAAGTGATAAACATTTAAAAGTGTTTTTTCATTAAACTTTATCAGTTGTTTGGAATATAAATTTAGCTGATTGATTTCAGATTGTTCTTACTTTAAAAGTGTGGTGAAAATGTAACTGAGCAATGCTTACTCTGAAAATATTTCGAATTTTCATGGAATTTATGCGATTTCATTTCTCGTGCTCAATGAACTTGCTGGGATAATAGGTAGATATGTGCGGGAACTTGATTTATGAAACATTACAGTTAAATTATTATGCAATAAAAAATGAAGCATATAATTATTGATTGGTTATAAAACTTTTCAAAATGAGCCCGTTTGTTTGACAGAACTCTTTATTGTCGCCGAGGGAAAAAAAATTCGTTTTCAAATAATTAGGTAAAACAAGGCGAATTTATTTTTATGAAAGCAGACAAAAAGCTTCCAAGGGTTATTTCTTCAACGTGCTGCTGTTCCATAATCTTCAATTCTCAAGAGTGTTTATCCTTTAATTTAACAGCAAACTTTCCAACGTTAACATAATTTAGAATCAAAAGGATACTCCATCATTTAATGAGATTTCTCATGTTCAGGAGGGTATATTGATGGCCTGATTATAACAAGAAACAGTAGGGAACAAAGCTGAGTGTTTTCAGATGATACTTAATAGACAATCAATAAGATTGTTAGGAAGGTACAAATGGATATAAGCGCGATTAATTTTCCATGATCGGTATCACGACTATCCGAAATGGCTACCTAAATTCTGGTATCCATTTGAAAACATATTTCCTGACACTCAACCGTTCTTTACTAGTGCCTATTGAAGCATTTGAAAATTAAAATGGAAGTTCATCATTCACTCCATTTACTAAAATGACAACATAGTGAAAAGGTGTGCCGTATGTCTTCCTCGAACCTCGATAAGTGAATATCTAGTCATCTGGAATTGACTAAACACTAGTCCAGCTTTTAAATAGGATTAGCTGGAAATGAATTCGGGGAGTTTCGAGAATAACTGCATTTGTCGCGATATTTAGATTAAAAGCACACATTCCCTTCATTTCGGAGCATTCTTGAAGCCCGGGACACCTTGCCTTTAATCCGTCCCTGTCTGTAATCAAACAGCTTGGGAATAATAACTTTGTAATGCTTTTAGAGAAAATTTAATAGTATGCTCTGCTCCAATCGTTCAGAAAAATTACTATCCAGTTTTCTTAAGTGCCAGATCATACATATCTTATGGAATATTAACAACCTATAAAGGTTACCACAATTAATTTCCCAAAATAGCTTAGATTAGCTAGATTAACGTCGTAATTGGTAGGGCAATGCTTTTAATAGACCCCATAACTTTGAATCGTGGTCAAATGATGAGAATGATACTAGGGCCATGACCCTCTCTCCAAAATTCCACGCCACATCAGCAGAAGGGCATTTGACCGCGACGGATATAACTCGCACCAGGCCTTCGTATTCGGTGGGTCTTGGTAGTATTCAGTCTCGAATTATCCACTCATCTGCTCTGAAGAAGAGACCACCAGGTTACAGCGATCCACACAGTGAATCATAGCGGTATTTTACCTTCTCGCACCGATCGAGGCGGTCCCGGGCTGACTAAAAAATTTCCCTTAACAGCGACAAAGGCCGGTCTGAGGCGGTTGGCGTCTTTTGAGGGGAGGTGAGGTTCTGAGATCGCTTCGGTGATGAGCGCGGTTGGGGGTCCAATTATCCTTGCAAACCGAAGCCCATTTCCGTGCGCCTTAAGGGAAGGCACAGGATGGAGTAGTGGGATAAATGAACACCTAGGTTGGGCGAGTCCAATTCGTGTCGCTTCCCACCAAAATCTCCCTGTTTTAAAGGGGCTAGAAGAAAAAGCCGCTTCGGGATTAAAGAGTTAAGAAATTAATGGAGAGGTAGAATAAAACGGGGAAAGTAAAACGGCAGTTTAGTTCAGTTATATTAACTAGAGGTCGCCCAGCGGTCGAAATTCGACCGTAATTCATTAAATTTTTAAGTTTGAACGTTAGTGAGGTTCTTTTGTCAAAGGGTATACCTCTATAATCACTGCACATAATTTTTTAAATTTGTGCTATTACGTCAACTGCGAGCGTGTACAAATACGTCATTATGCATTAATTTTCGAATTACTTGAAAAATACGAACGATAGGAAAAGGAAGTATAGCTTAGCTAAGTCATATTTAAAAACAATAAAACGTTTTTTGACGTTTCCTTGGGGTTTATTTATTGCTATACTGTCCAGGTATACTGGCTATACTGGCCCAAGGCTGCACAGTTAATTTGCCTATCTTTTTCAAATTGTATAAAATTTAAATAAAAAATTAATGCAAAAAAATTAAATAAAGAATACATGCTTCGTATTTTTTATATATTTTTTATTGAAACAAAAAAAAAACCCGGCCGGTTAAAAAAATGTTGGCCGACTGTTGACTACAAACTTTTATGTGTTTGACATTCAGTATGAACGTAAACTATGACTGTTTTATTTTATTTTATTTAATGTATTAGTAATGCATACTATATATAAATTCCTTAGAGACAATCTCTACTCTGTGACTGTTTGACCACAGACAAATATGTGTTTGACATTGACATATTTAAATCATCCGCATTTTGTATTTCACTCCAAAGAGTTTTTTTTTATAAATCTAAATAATCTCCCTCCTGGAGTGGATTTCACTGCGGGAGAATAAAATCAATTACAAATCATTCACTCCAAATCCACTCCCCATTTACTCTGCTAATTTTTTACAATGTATGAACGTAAACAATGAATATTTTATTTTATTTAATTTAATGTATTTGTAACACATATTATACATAAATTTTATCTTTCTGCACTCCTTCTCCATATGAACTTTAACTATGCCAAATCTCGCACTCCTCCGTGAGCGCAATGTGCTTAAAAAGGGGTACAAAGTTTTCTTCACGTATTAATATCTAGATGCTCTATAGTTATACTTTGAGAAGGCAAATCAGTGGATCTGGCACTGCATACCCTTCTGTCTAAAATACGACAATACAGAATAACTCACAAGCATGTGCCGGTGTTATCAAATGATATCAAAAGTGCTTTTGATAACATTCAGTACAACTCAATACTACAGTACCTTAAAATCTGTGATTGCCCACAAAATATTTATAAGCTTTTCTTCAGTCTCCTACTAAAGAGAAAAATAATAATGCAAAATACAGATGGAATTGCGACCAGGTGTCAGAAGCAATTTTGTCCTCAGGGTTCCTATAGTAGACCCGAACTCTGGAACCTGGTTGCTAATGAACTGCTATTCCAACAATGGCCTGATAATGTGCACATCCAAGCCTACGCAGGTGGCTTTATTATTGTCCTCGCTTCAATACAAAAATAGGTATTAAAAATTTAGCTACTGAATGTATTCTGCAATTTAATAACTGGGCTACTAAAAACAAATTAAGTCTCGGAGGAAAAAAACTAAGTTCATGTTATATATATGGCCAAGAGATATTTACTGGAATACATCAAAAATAAAGAGAACTCGTACAATCAAATATCTTGGAGTTTACATAGATGACAAACTTAACTGGAATACTCACCTTTACCGTCAGTCCAATAAAGTCATTCAATATCTCAAATCTTAATAAAATAGCAGGTAAGTCTTGTGGGATTTCCATGAAAAACAGACGCATATGGTGCAAAACTGTTTTCGAAAGAATGCTCGCACATGTCTCATCAGTTTGGTGTCTTCACTCAACTGTGCGTATGGCAAGGAAACTATCAACCATTCAAAGAAGCTTCCTTCTTAACATTTCAGACCTACAGTACGACAGGCACAGCAGCTTCATAAGTTTTCTTGGAATAGCCTCATTACATCTTCAATTACAGCAAGAAAGTAGATTCATCAATATCTGCAGACTTAATCGGCCTTTGTCAATGGAGAATGGTTTATGCTTGTCAACAGTCAGCTCTTCAGCCAGATCTTTAAAAATCAGATCTGCCAACTGCTCTCTCCTACTTCATACTTTTATTGAAAACGAAGTTCAGTAAAAAAAAAAAAAGAAAAGAAACCACCAAGAAATTCTTTCTAGAGTGATACCATGGGCTCTTCTGGTAGACTCTTCTAGCGATACTATGGATATTTCTGTTATTATTTAAGTTTCCTTCTTTTAGTTATCTAATTTATTTCAAAATTTTTCTTTAGGCTGCTAAATTGCTTTTTTAATTTTCTTTTCTAGTATGCTTCCACTTCATGTCCATCTAAGCCGATTACAAAGAATCATAATGATTCTATATACGGGGACATGAAGTGTTATATATATTCATGCTCTGATTTGAAGAAATACGAGAGCTATTTTTGGGACTGGCTTAAAATGACTTATGAGCTGTAATCGGTTGAAGAGGACGAAACGTGAGCGGCATCCCTCTTCAAATTTACACTTCACTCAAAAAAGCAGGGCGTTTGATGCTCGACGTGAAGTCGAGCATCGCGTTTTGAACTTGGAACTCTTCGTTGCTAAGATCTTACTATCTGACCCCTGCGTCTTGAATGCATTAGTAGGCAAAAAGCATTGAGGCAAATTGTTCTGTATTGTTTTGTACACCCAGTGGTTTTTTAATGTAAATTATGTACTAGTAGTTTCGGCGAAACTAATTTTAGACCTTATTGAATTTCAGAAAATTAGCTTATTAGTGACACATATTTAATTTCCTTATAATTTGTTTTTCTTTTTAAAAATTTTTCAAAGTTAATTTTATACACAATTCGCACCAATATTTTTTATTGTTGAAGAATAATAATATGAAGAACTACTGCCATAATACATTAGCAGAATTCTATAAGAACATTAAAAGAAAATTTTAAAAGTAGACGATAAACTATTTATATTAGAAACAACTATTGATTTGGTTTATTTTCATGGATTCAATTAATGAAAAATTAACTATTTAATTGTTTCAAATTATTCATTAAAACCTTTCTTATACTGCAGTATTTGTTAACAAATTTGAAGTATCTATATAACAAATAATTAATAATTTATAAAGAAAATTAACTATTGGCGCTTTTTAAAAATCTTCTGGCTCAATAAATATTTTCATTTTAATTAAATCACGTTTCAGATTATAAAAGGATTTTGTGAATTATAATATTTTATATAACACTAGTTTTTACATTAAAAATATTAGGCATGAAAGTATTTTAATCCGGAGCAACGCCGGGCGTATCAAACAGTTTGGTTACAAAATGGAAATAATTCATAACGAATTAATTTTAAAAAATTCATTTTGTAAACGAACTGTATATACAAAATCTTTAATTAAATTTCGAATTGTTGCATCGTTTCGTTTTTTAGGAATTCAATTAAATTTCAACAGTTTCATGCATTTTTCATTATTTATTAATATGTAATTTGATTATGAAATTAAGTTTATCAATTTATGTTTTGATACAAAATTAAATGTAAATTTTTTGTAGCCAAATGTATTGTGTAAAACGAGAATCATTTTATACTTACACTTAAGAGATACAATACTGCATTTAACACATGTTGAAATACATAGTCATTTATTTTATATTGAAACTTTTTCAAGAATGTAATTAAAACTCGATCCATTATTTATTTGATTTAAATTTATATTAATAATTCTTTTTTTTTCATTTTCTTTTGCCATCAAGTTAAACGTTATAATTTGCCCCTTACTCTTTAGTTTAATAAACAGAGAGACATTAAATTATTTTTGTTTGAATGAACATGATTTGACGTAAACAATTAAAAACTTTATCATTATTGCAAGGTTTGAGTCTTTCAATTTCCACTATATACTTAGTGTTTTTTTTAACTTTTGAATAATTTATTTCTTGAAAATTTTAATGAAACAGATTTATTTTGAAGTTAAGGTCGGGTTTATTTCGATTTCATCCATTTTATTAATTGCAATCATGTATTTTATTAAGAATTAATAAAGAATGCATTTCATCGAAGAATGATGGAAATTTGTTTCATATTAACGAAGCTAATGTATCAGTGAAAAATTTTACCAATGTATATTTTTCGTGCTGCAATTAGCTGAAGTCAAATTAAAATTGTAAAATGAAGTTCATTCATTATTCAAATGAATTTTTGAAAGGCATTCTTTTGTACTGAAATTTTTTACTTGCTAGTTAAAGGAACAAGCAGCATTCAGTATATGTCTGATTACTTTATTTTTTTAACAATTTCAAAGTAAAATACTGGAATAAAATGAATTTTTTAAATACTGCATATAAATGTCTGTGTTTAAAATGTCTTGCAAATCTATTGATATTAAAACTTATCAGCATGATAACTTTAAAATTATTTGTTTAAAAATAAGTATGGATATGTTAAATATATTTACAAATGTACATTTATAATGCATTTTCTTACTGTATTTCAACTAAACAAAGGTAAAATTGGTAGTCGATAACGATTATTAAGTAAAAAAATGAAATTTAATATTATGAAAATACCAGGACGAATTTTTACTGCACGTATATTTAAAAAAAACCAAACCTTTCAAAAAGATTTTCGTTAATTTAGAGATTTAATGTGCTTTTGTAGAAATTTTTAAATTGCGATAAACTTATTTCACCATGAAGTTTGTTGTACATGTATGCAAAATGAATACTATTTTATTTTTGTTGTAACGAATTATTACATAACTTTGTTAGATTTTTGAAGAAATTACATCTTCAGCACTTCACTTATGTCTGTAGTTGACTAAAATTGGACATAAGCCAAATAATTAAATATGTTAATATAATCCTAAAACATAATCTTTATGAGCTAAGTAAGAAAATGGAAAATTAAAGCTAAATAAATACCCAAATCTGAAAAAAAATTATGCATGGAAATTATTTAGAATAACCAATATAAAACACCCATAGAAAATATCAAATTTGTACAGTCTATAACCACAATGTAATGAAATTGAATTCGTATAAAAGAAAAAGCAAATAAAAAATGAAGTTCTAACTGCCAAAATGACGTTGTTAGTTTATGACTAAACCAGCGGAAGTGGTCTCCCCTAAACTTTCTTGTATACTCCTAACACATGTAGGGACAAAAAATAAGCTAAAACCCCTAGCGCAGTGGAGATAAAAAATAAGCGAAATTAAGTCAGTTCCCAGCAAACTCGCTCGGATAAAAATTTCGAATCTGGTTATTCCCAGAAAGCAACAAGTTTTGCACAGCACATGTCGAAACGACAAAACGGAAATAAAATAATCCGAGCAGGACCAGAATTCGCCAAAAGGGAGAAAAAAGAACCAAATGGAAATAAACGAAGCGCTTTCGAAGCTATAATTTCGTAGACCGCCAAGGTCAAAAGCCAACTATACTAACTTGAGTAAAATAAACGAAACGCTCGCCAACAGAGTCGCAATATGCAATTTGAACGAAATATGCAATTTGAACGAAATATGCAATTTGAACGAAATATGCAATTTGAACGAAATATGCAATTTGAACAACTTTTTTTGCAACGGATTGAAACGAAATTTGAGCGCAGATCTATAATTAATATTAGCAAACGTCATAAAAATTTTTATTTATCTAAGCCGAAGGGTTTAGGAGGTATAATTGTTACAAATATGCGACTATATAGACCGACAGACAGTCAACCCTTTGACGGATTTGGCCCAAAATTTGATACGGACCTACATTCATGATGATAAAACTGTGTATCAAATTTTATTATTTAGCTATTCAAGTTTTTGAGTTATAGTGTTCGCATGACTTCGGACATACAGACAGACTTCCCGTTGACGGATTTTGTCCAAAATTTGATAGAAATCTACAAATTATGTTCAAAGACCACATACCAAATTTCATCCCCGTAGCTCTAATAATTTTCGAGTTATCGTGTTCACAGACAGACATAATTCCAAAATTGTGTTTTTCGGAGGTCTAAAACGTGGAGATTCGGCAAAATCTCGAGTTCGAATTTTTTGACGATTACAATACTTTCTCTTTGTATACTTCGTATACGAGAAAGTAAAAACCGAGTTCAACATTGATTTTGAGATACCGAACTTCCTCTCCGCTAGCAGAGGAAAAAATGCAAAAAAGGAGAATCTATCCTAGAATGTTTCAAAGAAATGAAAACTAAGAGTAAAGAATTTTAATAAAAGCAACTTTTAAAAACATCCTTTTATTGATGTTCTAAAAAAAATTGTTTATTGCAATTATTTCCTACATTTTAGTCTTTAGTTTATCATTCATTATTACAAATCTGGAATCTTCAATGCCTTTCTCCAATTCAATACCAAGTTGCGTTATTTATGATATAAAAATTTAATTAGATTAATCTATTAAATTCTGAAATATCAAAATATACAGTGCATTATCATCGAGAATGCTTAAGTGTGAAAAATTTTGGAAACACAAGCATGCCAGAAAGTGGGAAAATTACTATATTCCATCTTTTTAAACATGAGTCGGTTAACAGAAGTCAAGTTAAACAAAAGTGAATTAAAAGTTGAAATTCAGATACCTACTATACATATTTAGAAAAATTGAAAATTTAAGTATTCAATCTGTGTGTCCTGAGAAAAAATCATATTGATGTACTTTACGGAGAATTTCTGTTATCAGGGATGGAAGCAACTAATAAAGTAGAGATGAAGCGCAAGGAACTTTTTATGCGAACAAGATGGTCACAAAAAGGTGCAAGTGAAAGATAATTAAATGTCAACTAGATATATTAGAATAACAATCTATTGAGTATATTGATGAATAGTAAATATATTAAAGAGCAAAAATGTGCGTATCATTCAAAAATTATATCAAACTTTGAAGGTATTTTATTCAAGATATTTTCCCAGTTAGCAGATGAATCGTTTCAAAATTGTCTTCTCGAACTATGGAAAACAGCCATGGTTTCATTTTCTTCTATCATTGTTTTAAATCTTTAATATCGAAATAGAATCTTGCTTTTATCTCGTGGTAATAATCTTAAATGCATAAATTTTCAAAAGTGCTTTGACGTCTTGGCAATCCATTATGGAGACACTCGTTATTAAGATCAGTTCAGAAAAGAAATTCCATCCTAGAAAATGGCTCATTTTCGGCTAAATTTATAAGTCGATTGGGTTTGTCTAGGTAAATAAGTTAATTTAATCACGATAATGATAAAATGAACTTGCCACATAAACTTTTAACTCATTTAGGTGCCATCAAGCACTGAAAACTGCCTTAGGAAGATAAAATAATAGGGAAGTAATAAAACGGCATGCTGTCATTTAAATGACTCGGAATAGTTTAATTGGTCTTGTTCTTTTTATCTTCTTCAGGAAAAGAATTGCTTAAATTGAGTATATGCATGAAGCATCCTTTAATACCCATGAAGAAATGATAGTTAATCAAAAATCAATGCTTAGAATTTGCAAATAATTAAAATTTGTGTTTTATTATTCAAAGTATGAGGTAAGCTGAGGTTTTAATGAGTTGTATTTTTTAAATCGTGTTAATATTTATAATATTCATTATACGATATTAAAACTATTATTTTGCAATTAAAATTTTTCTGGATTATTTTAAGCTATAGTCCTCCTTCCTTACTGAAGAATATAGAATATTTTTTCAGTTATTAATTACTTTAAAATTATTCCTTTGCTGTTGTGAGATTGAATTTATACACACAAAATGACATAAGTTGCAGCTTTTATGACAAACCTACATTAAAAAATTTCAATAATTTTGGAGTGCAATTTAATCTGATTTCTTTCAAGTGTCAAAAATATTATGATTACTTTCGTTATAAAAGATGTCCATTATTAAAATTTCTTTACGCAGTGCTGTCTGCAACTGTAACCATTCATAAGAACGCGAGAACTTACGCCAACCTTAAAAAATGCATTTAAAAATTGATAGATTTGGTGGGAAGTATATTCCCATAGGCTTTGAAAGGGTTAAAAGAAAAAAATACTTCCAAATATAGCCACTAGAGGGTCCTGAAAACCAGCAGTATACATGAAAATGCTTTTCAACATGACGCAATATCTTTTTTAACACTTACAAACATTACCGGAGAACTTGTTTTCAGTGTACTCGCTACTAACGATGGCGACGAAGAGAACGAGTTTTGTTAGTTAAATTGTTGTTGTTTTTTTAATCAAAACGCTGATACCGTATCAGGTACTCCATGGAATGTTCGGATATTGAAGGAATAGATTACTGCTAAAGGACTAAATTTAACAACCACTGTTAAAGGACTCCACACAAAGATAATGAAATTTAAAGAATCAGGCTTGTTATCTGCTCATTCTAGAAGAGAAAGAAAACCCGTTGCTGCAGAGTTGTAGTTATAGCAGATTGATGTTCAAGTAGAGGCTAACAGAGCTTCGAACTTTCTGACCTGCACCAATGTAAGCAACAAGTTATCTGCGAATATTTGTAGATTTTATAACAGCTATTGTGTCACGCCGAAAAAAATGCCTGTAGGCTACAAGGCTTCTGGGTAATTAGCCCTCTGGTGGCCATATCTTAAACTAATTTTTTTATTCCTCGAATGTTTTTCCCATCGTTTTATTAAGACAACTACAGAGTTTCACACTTTTCTGGGGGAATCGCTATAGTTGTAGACAGTTCTGAAAAAGGAACTCTTATTATTGACACCTTGTATTAACAAAGCATTTTCAAGATGCACCAGAGCTTCTGAAAATTTTTCTTGAACTAATATTGAATCTTTCTATGGTGGTAGGTGAGAAATCTAAACTTTCATCTAGTTTTCAAGTTTCAAAAGCGACTTGCTTAAATAATCCTAATAAGCTTGCTGATCCAAAATACACAAGGTGTCCCAAAAAAGTGGAAGAAGCGTATATTTCCTTAAATATTGATTTTAGAAATATACTTCCAATTACAAAGTTTCATCAAATAAGGTAAGAACGTGCATGAAAATACTTTGGCATCCAAGGGGATTGATAATAAAATATTTTATACGGCCTAGAGCAAAAATGTCAACTAGTAAATTATTTCTTTTACATTCATCTATTCACATACAAAGTTGCACGCTTCTTACAAAACTTATAGATATTTAAAAAGACAGAGTTGTTTACTTAGACCACTTTTTCATACCTCTCACTCCTGTTTGATTCAATCTTTCGACGAACAATTTAGTGATAATATGCATGTTTAAAAAATTATTTGATGGGCGGAATCAGGAAATAACAATGTATTTGTTAAATCTTGCTAAATCTAAAAGCTAGTCAAATATTCCATTAATTGAAGTATTTAAAAAAAAATGGTTCTTCTCGTGAACCTTCAAAACATATTTACTGTGATATATCAGCACTGACAACTCATCTGCTCAGAATCAATCAGTGCTGTAAAAATATTACTAGAATACAATTGAAATACAATTTTTCAAAAAAATAGCTTTACCTTCAAATAGTTCAAACTTGTAATTATCTGAATTGTATTTTCGATAATTAGTTTTTTTTTGTGAGTTCCATTTTAATAAGAGAGATCTAATATGTAGGAACCAGTTAAGTTCCCATTGAGGAAACATAAAAGTGAATTTTGAATCTGCATGGATGGAGGATTCTAATGAAATCATCCATCGGATTCTTCTTCCTTGTTCTTTTTCATTCGTTTTTTTTTTTGGTAATATTATATTTGTACCTCTATCACAGTAAAATCTTTTCTTATTTTGTTTTAATATCTTTATTATACGAAACATGCCAAACGTAGAATCGCTAAGATATCAAAATTGTGGCCTGCACAAGTGACAGTTATTCATTGTTTCAAATTCACTTTGGAACGTAGAACGAAATATCTAATGCATCAGCGTTGAGACAGTTCTCAGACGTCGCAAGATTGATTAGAGCCGTTTAAAAAATATTCCTTTATTTTCCGACGGAACAC
This sequence comes from Araneus ventricosus, assembly GCA_013235015.1. Lineage (NCBI taxonomy): Eukaryota > Metazoa > Arthropoda > Arachnida > Araneae > Araneidae > Araneus > Araneus ventricosus. The sequence goes on along the minus strand of BGPR01002388.1, from coordinate 100,910 downwards.
GATTTTATTTAGATATTAAAATATTTAGTTTCAATATTTTGCTGAATACTTCAACTAGAAGGATCATCTGTATTTCTGTTATGTTGTTTGTTACGGCAAAACATTGACATGGCATTGTTCTTTGCCTACATATTTAATTAGCGCCGTCCTGTGTTTTCCTAGAGGACAGTGAATCATTGATCAGAATGAATGATAAGTGAGGTTGGACGGATATGTCGAGGAAAAGGAAGAATGTGCGACAGCCATTCATCATTCCGCGTTCCACACGACAGTGTCTCGTTCGAGATGATGTGCTTTTCTTTGAACAGGGCCATTCGCTTTCGACGAAATATTTCGTACTTGTTCTGAAGCAACACTCATTGTATTCTATATTTATTGCTCAACTTCGTGTTATTCAGCGTCGTAAGTTTTGGCTTTGGTTATTAATATATATGTTACAGTTAAAGCGTGGAATCCGTTATTTCATATAATAACTAGGTATTTCATGAATTGCTTAGTTATTTTCAATCCGTTATTTCATAGAATAAGTAGACATTTCATGAATTTACTAATTGAATACTTAGATATACTATGAAATAACTGAATTATACGCGTTAATGGTAACATATAGATACTTCGTTTTGAATTTATTTTGTTAGACTTCATTTTATGATAATTGATTTTTGCTTTAGCATTTATGAAGTATAGAAAGTATTGAAATCAATAAGAAATCGACTTCAAGATTTTGATAAGTCTCTAAGTCAGAAAAAACTATTTGTGAAATCATGTTTGAACGAGATACCTCAAAAAAGGAACCGGATTCAAGATTGAATTTTAGTATATGATCTGTAAACTGAAATTGTACAATTTTAGTTTACAGATCATTTACTGTGTCTAATTTCGGATTGAATCCGTTAACGGTTTGTCTGTTTGTTCAATTTCTCGTGTGTTAATGAGCACAATGACTCAAAAACGCAATAAATTAGATGAATGAAGTTCTTCAGGTGATCTTAACACCAAAGTTGTAAGTTTAAATCAAATTATGTATTTAATTAGCCAACGGAAGTAGTTACAAAGTGAATATTTGATTTTCTTAATTATACTGTAAAGTTCAACACAAAAAACACGATTGTGTTAGCATGCGTGAAATTCGAGAAGTGTATACTCACTCTGGTTTCTAAAAAATATCATTTAAGCGTTTATTTTTTCCTCAGAACAAAGAATTTGCATTCAAATATTTCCTCCCTGAATGAGGACCGATTCTTAGCATACTTCTTTAAATGAATCTGAAACTATGAGATACTTTAAAAACTAAAAAGTGAAATAAGTTTCTATTCTGGAAACAGTAGCTTAATAAGATAATGTCGATACATTAATATATAAATGTGACCATACCCTGAAAAGGCTACAGAACAGAACGCCATCTCTTACCCCCGTACCTGTGACCAGCTGAACGGTTTGATGGGCAAGACACAAGAATTTTATTTAAGAAAAACAAAAACAAACAAAAAGAAATATTTACATTATAGTAAAGCACAGACATTTTCACTTTTACACTATTAGTTCTAAAGAAAATAAGACTATTACGAAGTTGTTTTGCCTTTCTTTTTTGAAGGGGGGGGGATATCCGGTAATTTGGAGCTTGTTGGTTCAGCTCGCTGGAAAGTTGAAGGCTAGAGGGAGGCCGGAAAAGATCTCTGTTTTCGCTTATGAACTTGACAATCCTACGAATTTTATGCCTGGAGACGAGGTTATTGGCGACTCTTTTCAGCCATCCTTGTTCGAAGTATGGCACTGGCTTCCTCATATGCCAAGACACTGTGAAAATAAACTCCGTGTCATAGTGAAGTGCCGTGCCAATTCCACCACAACTGCAATGATCGCTGTCAGACAGGTGAAACGTTTAGAGGTAGGCAGGGAAAGGACCATGCTGAGAGATGACATCGTCTCTAATACAGTTAGCGGGAAGGAGACTGAGGGCATAATGTTATAGATTTTCCTGCCTGTATCGCCATTCTTCCATGAGGTTTGCCACTCCTCAAGTATGCTTTTCCAGAGGAGGCCTTTTATGTGCGGTTTAGGAAGCTTAGTAAGTGTATAGGGTTGTCCATGTTGCGTTGTGTCTTTTGCCATTTGGTCTGCTCTCGCATTGCCTGTATTGCGTCCGTGCGCTTTTACCCACGAGACTTTAATTCTTGGATATGTTAGGTTTCTGAAAATTTGTCTTGCTGTTTGATTTGTGCTCTTTGAATTGGGAGATGCCTTCCCAGATAGCACGTAATTTTGCAGCAAGTTTGATTTTGGCTTGATATTCCCTTGTCATGGCAAAATTTGACGCGTCAAACTTGAAACGAACTTGTAGCAAGTTCGCTGTGACAACTGGCGCCACCTCCCTTGCAAATCAAACTTGCTGCAAGGTAAAAAAAAACAAGCTTGATGCAAAGATAGCACAAAGAGATAATTATCTTTGTCTCTGTTTTAAAAAAAACATCCGATTTTTAATAGCATCTCCTAGACCGTCCTTTTTATTAATTCAATAAATCAATGATAATTTGTAAAAAAACTAACTTTTTTATAAATAAAATTTTTGAAACATTTTCCATCTTTTTACTAAATATATTACTCGCACTTTAAAGAAAACTATATCGCCTTTTTCTTAATGTTGAAATTTTAACGTTTAAAAACAACATTAAATCTAAAAAACAGTCAGTGTTTGTTGAAAAATAATAAGTAGACATTTTGTCCCATTTTAAAGTAATTACTTTGGAACTCTAATTTCATAATTTATTCTACTAGCAAAACGTAGTTATTAGCGAAAATCGCTCTCTCTCTCTTTGACTTCAAATCATATTCTCAACTCAAAAAATTAATGAAATCAAGAAAAAAGTTTAAAATAAATCGTATACAAATCGAATCGAACGCTGGATTAGCGAAATCTATCTTCTCTTATCGTAGCCGAGCTGGTCCAGTGGTTTAGACCTCAGGTTACCAAGCGGTAGGTCGCGAGTTTTATCCCGGGTTGTGTTCGTACTCTGTTTTTGCTATAATTTGCAATGAGTTTGCAATGCAAGCTTGCTGCAAGTTCGTCCCATGGTGACTTCGAAGCTTTCGTTAATTTGCTTGCACTCTTATCATGACAAATTTGTGGCAAACTAAAATTGCTATCTGGGTTGATACTTGCTCTATTGTCTACGTGTATTTTAAAGGTATTGTGGTTTGGCAGATGAGATGCGTATATTAATGTTTCATGAATTGCAGTGAGTTCAGCTTGAAATACGGTTGGCAGACCACTGGTAGGCCCAGATGTCATTGGTCAAGACGCAGAAGGTAGCTCCAATTCCGTGTTCGGTTTTCGAGCCATACGTGAAAATATTTATAATGACCTTTAGAGCTATATTTGCTTCTTCCTCTTCTAAAGAGATTTGGTTCGGTTTGAGATGCTTTGAAGTATGAATGGACCAGCCTGTTGCCTCCATCTTCAGATCTTGCGGTTGGATATCTGTTATGTTAGAGGGAAGAGAGATTCTTAGTCGATAAATTGATGTAAACCTGGCTTCCAATTATAATTGCATGTGTAGGGGTGGGATGCCGAGTATCGTTTGTAAAGCTGCCGTTGCCAATAAGCTCCCAATATGTGGAGTAGGAATGGCCTTTGAATCGAAGAGAGTGTTTCCTTTTCATTTTGTATGCTGGATTTAGACACCAAGCTGAAGATCCGTGGGCCAGCATTCTTCCAATCACCGTTTTATAGAGAGTCCTTCTGTGTATCTGAGAGATTCCCCAATTGCCACCTGCGATTCTTTTGAGGCTTTGCTGCATTTTGATGGCTTTCTCTCCTTGCTTATTAATGTGCTCCAGCCAGTTGAGTAGATCATCAACGTGTATCCCTAGGTGCTTGAAAGATTTAACTCTATTTATGTTGTACCCGTTCCATGTGATTTTGGGAATTCTTGCCATTTTTCCGAAGACGATATAATTTGTTTTATCTGTTGAAATGGCAAGTTCATTTTCTGAGCACCAGGAGCTGAATTGGGTTATTGTACTTTGCGTGTCTTTTACAATGCTTTTATTTGTATCCGCTTTAATGACCAGCACAAAATCATCTGCGAAGGCTTGTATATGAACGTTATCTGGCCAGATTTGATTGAGTATTTCGTTGGCTACGAGGTTCCACAGGGCCGGGCCACTGCACGAACTCTTATGTTTGGTCCTTTTGATTAATGGACTGTAATTACGAAACGACAATTGATTTAGAGAAATTCCATATTTTTTAGCTTATCCCATTCGAGGATCTTGTGCCAGAGAAAGTCACATCAAATCAAATCAAATCAATATTTTTAGTGATTTATTGAGTATGATGCTCCCGAATGGAGACATCCGACCAATACGAACGAGTGGCAGAAGGCAATCTGACAAAAACAGGCATTCTTACAGAATAACCGCCAAACTGGCGTTGGGGTTACAGTTAAACACAAATCTTTGCAATACAGGCGCCAACACGAACCTTGAGGGCAGCCTTGCTTTTGATCCTTTGTGGCCCTACCTTGTGGGGTCAGTAGTGTCAGTTTCCTATTTTGAAGAAGGCTATGTTAATTGGGCAAGTGCTGGCGTCCAAACTCTTAAGTATAGCTCGAAGTTGTAAGTTGTCAAAGGTTCCCTTGATGTCCATAAAGAGCACTAAGACATGCTTGCCATCTCTTCTTTCTGTTTGAATTTTTTAGTAGCTCGTTGTGATGGCTGTATCCACAGACTTGCCTTCTCTGAAGACATGCTGTCGGTCGTTCAGGCTGTTGGTTGAAAAGGTTACAGCAAAGCTGTTTGAAACAAGTCCCATAATAATGAATCATGATTAAGCAACGAGAGCGACACTTAATCCGTCAGCCTTTTCCCTAAATTGCACACAATATTAATGTAATTCGGATTCATCTATGCAGATACAGGGCGATTCAAAATAACGGGGACGAAACGAAACGGTAAATCAAGTGTAAGGATACAACGTCCCTCCCCCATTAAACCTAGGTTCGGGAAAGCATTTAAAGGCGCTAGAATGCGTTATTGTAAGAACATGAGGAAGTAGAATAAGGCCTATTTTAGTCCAGTGTGAATTCGTAACAAGCAACATTCAGCGTTTCACGTACCGCTAGCTGGCTGCTCTGCATTTTATATATGGGGATTTAATATAAAATGCATAGCAGCGAAATAGCGGCATTATTCGGTGCGGCATGGATGTTACGCATATATAAGTGCTTCTGGTAAAAGCATTGAGCCCTTATGCAAGATTATTTCCGCAAAATTAATAACGCGACATGCGAAACAAAGTATAAACTAAGTTTTGTTGATTGATTCTTGATCATCAACCTTGCATTACGTAATGCGTATTCTCTTAAAGGACGAGTAGCACCTCCGAAAGGAGTTAGTCATTATGCACTTGGGCGATATTTGTTTCTTTACTCTTGATTTACCATTTCAGTGTCAATATTATTTTGAATCAACCTGCACTAAGAGTCCATTCTTGAAAATCGTTCGCACTCGCTTTTCGCAGCTCGGCTCCAAGCCTAGACTCTGTCCTACATGTTGCCCCGACCGAATTTTGACCCCGAATTTGGAGGGACCGTCACTATACTAAGAAAGTAGCAGTTTTCTGTAACTACTGGCAACATTTCCCACAGTATACACTATATTAACCTATTTAACGGCTAACTTAAGCATGTATTCCGATAAATTTCTTTTGAATTTAAGAAACGACAAGATTAAGATAACCGAGAGTTAAAATTGTCTAAAAATCAATGTAAAACTATTTAACGTCCTTATAGATATATTAAATTTTTTTAAATATAGCAAAACGTAGAAAAAAGAATACTTTCGATTTTCTTGCATTTCCTCCAAAATAAATTAAAGGAAAAAACAGAAAATTTCAAAATAACGATACTTTGCCTTCCAAATCTGGCTAGTTAAAAATATGTGTTAGTTAAAAATTGTTTAGGAGTTTGGGAATATATATTGACTTGCTAGACAAAACCAAAAACAAAACAATGGAATGCGTTCGGTTTAGCCCTGGAATTGAAATGGAACTATGCTATAAACAGGAAGCTTGGCGTTAACTGGTTCAGATTTATTTTATTTCGTGTTTAAGGAATGCTATTAGGGGAAGAATTTATATTCTAGCTAATAAATTTCTGTTCTTCATCTTAAATAATTATTACATTTTATAAAATATAAAAATTCTCACAGTTCCAAGCGTAATAAGGGAAACAATCTCTACCTCAACGTATTTCCAAGAAATTGAATTTTTATAAGAATGATTTTGAAGCAAATATTTGCCCATCACACTTATATCACGGGGTATGGTTATGTATCGGAGAGTAAATATTAAAGTTGCGGAGGTGGAATTAGTTGTCTCTGTAAAAGTCAACACAGTCGAACACAATGCAGATTGAAATGAAGGTAAATGACATTATTAATATTTCTAAGGCTGAAAGCGGCGAATTGTTTCCGAGGTTAATTGAACATTTTGCATATGCCGATAAATTAAATTAATGATATATTTACAAAGTCTGCTTGAAAATTAGGGAATTTTATGCAATAGATACAAATTCGATGTTTCGCTCGCTGCTCCAAAGAAATGCAGTTGTATGTTATTGTATTTAATGCCGATTGACATCAACTATTAATAAGTCAAACCTCGCATTGATGCTTTAGTTCTTTAAATAGGTTTTTCACAATTAAAATTAATTTCAGTTGAATAAATTCATTTGAAATTATAAGTAAAATTTTTGAAAATTAAAGTCTTTTCCATAAAAAAATAATTAAATTGAATAATGCGAATAATGAAACAATTGAAATTTAAAGTAAGCATACTTATCTTAAATGAATATTTGCGCATTTTTTTGTTTTGACGCAAATTAAAATTTGAGTTTATGTAATTTTCTTCTACATTTAACATGACAGCGAGAGTTGAGTCTGTTTGCATGGCTTCACATTTACTTCAAAAGTGTAACTGCTCATCTATCTGCGGCATGCTTTACACTGTTCTGCGGTATCACACGCTTTTCCCTCCTGTAAGATGCACAATGAACTCCGAATTTAAACTGGGAGAAGATTTGACGTATTATGCGAGAATAAATTGTATCCGAATTATTAACTAACTCTTATTAGGGTAACTCTTAGATCAAAATGAGTTTATATATCGATATTCGAAACTCTGAGCAACATTTTTTCAAGTTGAGCGGTGCACCAGTTACACATATATATCACTACTTCCTGTCTTCTTAATCTAGGGGTTTACAGACCTTACTCCTTATCCTTGCTCCTGAAATAAAAATCACCAAATCTTTAAGCAGCTTGAAAGGTATGGAGCCTTCTTTTTGCATTCAAAACTGGCATGAAAGCGTATGTGAAATAAACGAAAACTATTAAATAATAATAAGTATGTTATTAAAAATTAACACTAAAAGCATTTCTACGCACTGCGCTTACTTATAAATAGTTAATACATACGAACTATTTTTTGGTAGACACTTAAAAAAATTGTATGTGTATACATTTATACTGAGCAGGTGAAAGGGCATGGCAATAAAATTCAAGATGCCCATAAACATTCGAGTCCAATATTCAAATTTCTTCCATAAAAGCAATTCACAAAGTAAGGTTCTTTCATTCGCAGGCAGCACTGGAAAGTTTATTTCAAGGCTGCAAGGGTGGATGCACAATAGTGTGCTGTTCTTTAGGGTTGGATTATATGGTGACGGAGAAAAGGATTTTGTTGTAGTTGTTGCGGAGAAATGCTTAGTCTCCAACAGGACGAGATAGCCATCATGAGTGGTCATCAAAAGACTCTACAACCATTGGGTTGAGTCGACCCCCCGAGTTTTGGAATGGAATCATTCTTGCTAGAATTTTATCCGAGGCTTCCTCATGTGCCAGAACACAGTGTAATGATGCGTCTATTCCTTAGAAACTGCAGCAGTTAATTATTGATGAGATGAATCTGTGGAAAAGACTGGAAAAGGTCCGTGTTCGAAGAAGAGAACTGAATCTTCTATTATCCAGTTATTTGGTAGATAATAAGCTCGCTCGAGGTAGTAATGTACAGACTTGTGATCTGCATCGCCTTATTTTCCACAGGTTCTGCCACTCTTGCAACCGTGTATTTTCAGCGTAGTTTTAATGAAAAACTTGATAAGTTGGATTCAAGGGTAGTATTGTTCGCTCTTTTCTGCATCTTTGATCAGCTTTTTTTCCTTCATGTCCCAGCATGCGCTTTGATCCATGTTATATTGATGTTTGTGCATAAGAGGGTTTGGAATTTTTATCTGTGTTTGTGTATTTTATCATCTTTACCTTTTTCATGAATCGTGCTTTTAGGGTTGGATGCTGCTGTGATACTGGATTAATATTGTCACACTCATTATATAAAAATTTAAATACATCATAAATGTGGTTAAAATTCAAATTTCCTTGGGGCATTTCTATCATCACCTCAAGCTATTGCGATCTTTGTTTGGAACTTTTTAAATTTTTTTATTATACAGTAGCTCCGAAGAATGTCAAAAGCGCTTAGGACATTCTAATTTTTACTCTTTTCGAAAGATCGTCGAAATTTAACATGTATTATCTGGGAGAAAAATATACCTTAAATGAAACTGAAAATAAAGTAGGTCTTTCGATATTAATTTAGATTAATAATTGGGTGAAACATAAAATTCTTTGCCCAGTATAATAATGTAAAACACAGAGAAGAGAGAAATCGATTCACCAAAAGGCTACGCATTGGCTAGTATTTGAACGCAATTTTTATGCATAGTATTTCGGGAAAGAAGAGAACTGATTAAGATTGCAGAAAGTTCTGGGAAATTCTTAATTTGTAAAATAATAGAAAAAAGATTTTTTGAAGTGTTGGTACAACGAAGTACATGTTACTACAGTTGTAAAATATAAAAGAATAAAAAAAACTGAAATTTTCTATGAAAGGTTAAATATTGACATTATATACCCTTATAAATACTACTGTGATCAAAATGTATACCGCTATGTTGTCATAAAAAAGAATCGATTTATTGGTCAGTAATTTTTACTTCTCCTTCAAAATAATTGGAATACGGCCCCTTACTAAAATGTAATTTACTTATTTTTACATAGGACACATTACTAAATTCAGTGACGCTCTTTGCTTGATTTTAACACCTGTGGATTGCGAGTATCAAGAAACGTTCAGATATTTTTTGGCGGACTTGTACCTCCTATAAGCACCAAATCGTAGGAAAAGAGTATTTAATTGCAAGTTCGATGTATCATAGCCTCAAAAGGGGAAATAGCTTTAATATGAAATCGCTTATACATTATTTTGAAGAGGCTCTTGCAGTTCATTGGAAACACTCGACCGCACTACGACGCTAAAAATTACAGTTACAGTGGTTAGAAATTAGAGGATTTGAGACCAAAGTTTACCCCCCCCCCCACATGTGCACGATACATTCAGATGAGCATTTTACAGAAATCAGGAAAATAATTAAACATGTTTTTAAGACCAAAAATAATATCTGCTTTGTCGTACTCGTTTCCTCAACGAAGCCCATGTATACATATTTAAGACATTCAACGAAGGAAAATATCAGAATGAAATTAAAGGACCTCTCTATCAAAAGATGTTTTTATTATAATTATCAGTATTTGTTGAAATACGAATAGTTAATGACTCGATGCATCGTAATAGTTGAATCGTGTGATCTGACGGCAGACTTTCAATAATCGTATCAATGGTTTCAGACAAATGGAATTTGTCCTGAATTCATTTCGAAAATTGGTCGTTACTGCCTTCATTATCGAAATGTAATTGAATACTGTCTCTCGTTGCATAATGTGTTCTATTTCATCACGTTTCAAAATGACATTTTTACTTTTTTTTTGAAGTAAATAAATGATATTCACAATTATCTGAGAATGAAGTATAAAGTAAATACTTAAAACATTCATTGAAAGCAAAACAAAGAACGTTTTATAGTAGTATAGAGTTGAATAATATTTATATGAATACGAACGTAATATTTCTTCCCAACAGTAATAAACACCATAAGGGCGGCATTTCGCAACAAATACCAAAATGGTAACAGCCGATAGACGTCTTTCTTTCATATTTTCTGAACTTATGCTGATGCATGAAATACCTGACAAACAGAGAACGGCTAATGGAATAAATTAATTTCATTATTTGACTAAAATTTCTTTAAATTCTTTGATATGGATATCACAATTTGTTAAGTTCATCAGTTTTACTTCGGATGATATATCCGATGAAGTTAGAGTAGATTGACAGTTTTAAGGAAAAGATAATGTTAAGAATTTTGTAGTCCTTTTAGACATTTCTCATTGACTGTTACTTGTAGCAAGGGATTAGGCGCATATGCAAATGGTTGTTTTTTCATATTTAATAATATTATTGAGATGTTGAGTGCACTGTTAACCTGATGTCAGAGTCGGAAGGATCAAAGGAACGGAAATTTGAATTTTATTATTTCTATCATTCTGTTAATTTTTTTGACAGTTTGTTCCTTCATTTCACATATTTCTAGTATGCATTTAGTAATTTATTAATGTTTTAATAATGTTACTTTAGAAAATTTATTTCCATCAATGCTTTTAGCTGCATAAAACACACATAATTAAGTTTCCTCTATTTTAGGCTACATCCTCAACAAAGATTTCGACTCTCAGTTCTTAACTCTGAATCTCTACGGATATAGAGAAAGAATTCTCTATTTCCACAAAGCTGAGAAACGTTTATATAGCCTAATCAAAATTTTTGCCTAAAATTTTTATCTAATATTAAAATTGATTATCACTGCAAGTGATAAATTTAATCTAAATTATTGAAAGGAAATGAGCAGGTTGCAAATTCTTTTCGTAAAGATTTCGAATTCTGTATGGGATGAAAATTTAAAATATATTTTAGGTGTTTCCAAACGTGAATTTAATTCCAAAAACCGATAAATACAAATAAAGAGTTGAATTTTAAATATCAATCCAAGAATTAATTCTTCAGCGATAATCTTCATTTAACCCCCATATGCCAAAATTTTAATTCATTTCTACAAAAATAAAAATTCAGTAATATGATAGCATGAATGAAATATAAAAAAAGCTTTTTCTGAAATTTTTAATGAAACTAATTAATTAACTTTTAATTAGAATTATTTTTTGAGCTAGAAAATTATTTTTATTGGATTTGATCATTTTATAACAGTAAGATCAATATTCAGATGCAACAATCAAAGCTGAAAAGTGAACTGTTTAGGTGAAAATAAAAAGAAAAGAAGCTTCCTAAAAAAAGGGACAATTGCAGATAATGGGTTGATAAGTAGATTGCTTTAGTGATCATCAAGAATCCAAATTTAAAACTAAGAAACATAGAAAAAGCATTGACACTCTCTTCCCTGTCGCAACTTTCGAGGATTACTAAATTTCGTAAACGATAAATTCTTCCAACAGCTCGAAACGGCATTGAGATCTAATGGCCTTAATCTCAACTTTTCTTTCATTAAAATTGTTGAATTTGCGTGACCTATCTATTGCGATTGCAGAAATAATTCCGTACCTTTGAACAAGTACTTATTGATGGACTGAGAAAAGGAGTTACAATTTCTTGAATTTATATATATATTTTATTTTTAAACACTGACATGTAAGTAACAGACGATAATTTTATTAATTCTAAAAATTTAATCTACGAAAGCAAATATTTCATGCAGAATCGCCTGCTTTTCAACATTTATTGATAAATGCTCAGGGAGAAATATACGAAAAATGTAATAGAATTGTCAGGTTTACTTCCTCCTGTAATCTTAGCTAAACTTTAAAAAGCTTTATAAAAGAGGAATGAAAACCCAAAAGAGAAGTGATAGAAGAAAATAAAAAATGATTAATTCTTCTAACATGTTCATTTGCTATTTTTGAAAGCAAAACAACACAGGATATTGAAAATAAAATAAGCAACGTCACGAAAGTGTAAATTTTATTCGTACTGCTAATCTCTGAATATTGGCTAATGATGAATGAAAAATTCGTAACAATTCGTCATAACAAACATAATTTTTGATAGGTTTGTTGACATGCATTTACTGAACTAACAATAAGAATTATAAACCAACAATAATAAAAATACTGCCATTAAACAGGACATAATTTTTTAAAACTCACACCAAATGATAAAATTCTCAATCACAGGCATAACTGAGTTTTGCATTTAAATAAAAAACGTCTGCTGCAAATTTCGAATTTGCGTATTACAATGAAATCTATGTTCAGTTTCAAAATGACTTAAAAATCAAGGATCGAGATTCAAATACTGAGTCTCTCCTAAATGACAAACAAATCTTTGCATATTGATAGACCAAAACTACACACATTTAATGTTCTCTTAAAAATATTTTCAACTTCAACGCAGTAACCTCTCGCTTGCAGACTAAAATTGTTTACTAATTTAATATATATATTTATAATACAATTTATAACTTTATGTGAAGTAGTTTACATGCTTATATTTATAAAGATCTATTTTCTATAACGTAAATGTAATACAGAAAATCATTTCATATAAATATCTCTGAATCTAAATTATCTTTAAGCTAACTCCATGCAAAAACGTCTCTGATATTTGAATTAAGAAATTCAAACATAGTAAACAATAATTAAACTAGCCATAAATATTCAGCATAAACTCAACATAAAATTTCACCAAACGATATCAAACAAACCAAAGGCATGAAACAAAAATTTGCATTTAAATAAAATCGTCTTCTAACCGTCTCGAGCTTTACAGAACAAAATCAAAGTCGAAACAGGACCGAAAGAGATATTAAGCTTAAGTAAGACGCAGTGATCACCGTTCCAGAATCAAATTCTTCCAAAAATTTGCGAGAGGCGATCGAAAGCCCATCTCGAGGGGCCAATCCACCCGTCCAGATGTCGCCGCCCCTCTTCTCTCTACCTGTACGGTTCACAGTGACAACTTTCTTTAGTCGTTCGAAAGATGCGCGCGCCTCTCTCACCTCTCTCATCGCATTCTCGCGCCAAACAGCTAGATGCATCTCTGGCCATCAGAGACAAGCAACGCTCCTCTCTGGCTCCCTGTAGCTCACTTGCCCAGTCTTTGCACGTGTGTTCCAAAACGGACCATGCACGATAGGATCTAGAAATAAGAACTCGAAGACAGTTTGGAAAGTTAGGGAAGCATGGCAGAATACACGCAGCTCACTGGATATCTGGTGTACAAACCTGGAGGAAGTAAGTTTTGAAAGTTTTTCGTAGTTCAGAGTTTTGGTGTTGGGATAAATTTCTCAAATACGATGTGGATTGTATGGATTTTCCAAGCGTTTGCCTCAAGAAAAAGACCAGAACTATAAAATTAAAATTTGGAGTGCTGAGAAAATAATTCTGCTATGCACAAAAAATTTTCGACTATGTTTGATGATGGGATTAAGTATAACATGAAGTAAAATGTAGATTTTTGTGTTGAATTTCGTATAAATAATATTTAAATCTATATTATATTGTTTATCAAATTGAATTTATGTTTGAATTTTATGAGCTTCTTTAATTTTAACTTTGACATTTAACTGTTATGAAAACTTCCCAAATGAAAACGATTTTATGAAGATTACTTCCCGTATTTAATGTGATGGTTGCGATTGCAATTAACTATCTGCTTTGCGCTGCATTTCATAAACGAATCATACGTGTTGCATTCTATGTCAGAAATTGTAGCTTTCGATAGATATTATTTATTTAAAATTTCTTACTTCCTTGCAGCCTTTATTTTTTTGAAAAATGAAGCTACACATTTCTTTTTAGAGCTTTATGCCGAATAAATACACTTCGTATTCTTAAAATTTTGTGTACGTAGATTGTAAATCGGTGCTGATAAATGTTTTATATTAGAAACACGTTTTAAGAGACATTAACAATTAAAAACTTTTGAAAATAAAATCACATTTCTAATTACAGAAAAAAAAGAACCATATTTATGATCGATCTCCCATAGCTAATTTAAATATAAGAAAAATTGCGTAAATGGGATCAATCCCTAATTATTGCAAGAAAAATTTAAAATTTTTTAAAAGAAATATTCACGTAAACATTGATCTAGCATAAATAGTTGTGCTGACTTTATGCGTGCACTTAAAAACGAAGGTAGAAAAAGGTCTGACAAAATTCAAAAAATTTTGCAGGTTCGTTTACATTATTGTTTCGTAAAAATTATGCACTGTTTTAATGCATTAATTGTATTATAAATAACAAATATTTGCCGTTTTAGATTTGTTTATCAGTGCTTAATGATCCTGTTAAACAACGAATATTTTGCTTGATATTAATATTTATGAATGTAATAAATATTAATAATAAGAAAGCAATAAAGGCAATGAAAAAATGTAATCTACAAACCGAGAATTATATTGAAAAAAATCACCTAACAATTAATTCGATTTAAAAATAATTTGAAAATGTTATTAACAATTTGAATCTGTCAGTAATTATTTTTAATATTAATGCTTTCATGAATTTGAGTATAATGATGTCGCGAAGGGAGTAATTTTTATTATCTAGTTGGATTATTAGAGAGGTTCTTTTATTTCTAGATGAAAACAAAATATCATGGGAGAAACATGACAAAGCATTTATTGTATTTGAACAAAATATCAAATTATTTGTCATTTTGTGTTATCTTCCCTTTATAATCTGATTTTGTAAATATTCGTGCAGATGTTATAAATTCAATTGTTAAGTGTATTTTATATATGATTGTGCTACTTAATTATTTTAAGGTCGACATTGAAAATCATAAATGCAAGACTTTGCGCATGAAAGGAGAAAAAAAAAGTCACGGAAACTTTATATTTCTCCATTTCATACAATTATGTGAAAATGATTAACTACAAGCGACCTTAAGATTTTAGTTAAATTTTCCGGTAGTAAATAAGCACGTTATGCCTAAAAAGGTGAAATTCCTCAAAGAAAACCAAACATAAAAAATTCAATTCATATTATGAATTGAATTTTATTATTAAAAGTGAAGTGTATTAAAATTGAAATTCATATTTTAAAACACTAATCACGAATTTTTAATTCATATTATGAATTTAAAGAAATGTCAAGAAAGAGATATAAATCACATTTACTGAAAACACACATTTAGAGAGAAAATTTACCTGTTAAATATCTTTTTATTTAACCCTTTGCGAACAGGTAACTTTTTAAAACACTCGGGTCAGGTTGGCGCACTTTATTCACCATTCCATTTTTTCCAACTCTGCGCTTATTTAATAACATAAAAATTTATTTTTCAAAGTGTAACATGATTAGGGGTTTGAATGGATGCATAATATACACATTCGTGTCCAAATTTTAGACTCTATCCTCTTCGTTAACTAGATTTCCTACACCTGAATTTCGAAACCGGCGAACTGTGGCGCACATTATACGTCGTACCTGTCCGAAAAGGGTTTATTCAGTGTGTTTATCCTAGATGTATTTGAAATATGAATTTCTCAGACACACTTTATGTAATATCATATATGGTATATTTACTTTATGATGACTATTTGTTAGTATCTTCTCTCTTTTCTAAATTAAAACCAAATCAACTTTATTATTTCGATGATTGTTAATAAAGGCCTTTATATCTGTAATTGTTAATTATATAAAAATTGTAGTTAGTGTGCTTATCCAAAGCGATAGAAAGAGTTACAAAATTTTTTTAATTCCCCAAATTAAATACATAATGAGTTATCTTAAGCATTTGGAGTATAAATTACAAAAAAGAACAAATAAACATTTTCTGCATAAAGTGGATAGAATATTTTAGGATTTCTTATCATGCAGCGAAATGAATGTAATTTTGTTAATAGACATCAACTATTTTATGGAACAATAAACTTATTAGTATCGGAAACTATATTTAAATGTTTTTAACTTAAGTACTTTTATAAATGAAACGAACTTCAATCTACGCACAGACTACATAAAACACAATACTTATTATTGAGAAAATGAGAGCTGTATCTGAAATTGCTATTTTGAAGTTGATTTTGTGATGCATAATAACGGCCAAATAAACTAAAAATATTCCAATGTTTTGCCACTAGTTTGAGTAAGCGAACTACAAACTAAACATGCAAGATGATACTACGAAGTATCTCTGATCGGATACAGTAATCAAATCGGGAACCAATTACCATTTTATGGACTTCAGATTCACTATTTCAAACTATAACTTGTTATTCGAAATTGACTTATTAATCTCTTCTACAAAAACCTATTTATAAAGTATTAGAAAATTTTGGGAAATGCAGCATCAGAAACTTTCTGAAATGTTTTGTAACAGTATGTAAGCATGTATATTTTGGAAATTATTTACCATTGAATAGCTGCAAATAGTTATGTTATTATGTTTCTAAAGATATGTCGGAACAAGATATTTTTGCAAAGTTCCAAGGGTGAAATAGTAGACTGGTTTTTTGTGTTCATCTTTATGCGATAAAATGTAAAATTTTATTCCTCTGAAATTTTTTTAAAAAAATGAGAAATTGGATTTGTTACTTGGAACCTCTAAGAAAAGCTTTCGTTTATAAATAATTTTTTCTTCGATTTTAAAACAATTCTACTCGTAAAACTATCTTTCCAATATTTCTTCTTGAAGAAGCTGTAATTATCATGGATAAACAACTATATAAATCGTCGTTTGTCAGCTCTTGGCTTTCATTAATATGCCTAAAGTAGGCGCTTCTAGGTATTTTATGAACTTTTGACATACCTATTTTGATAATTTGAAACTCTGACGTATGTCTGAACAGATATGATAATAAAAACTTGTAATTGAAAATAGTTTTATATTGCAGTGATAATTTTATGATAATATGTGCGTTCAAAAATGTTCTTTCATATAACACATTCTGCAACAAGTAAACAAAGAAAAATACGCTTTAGTATGAATATAATAAATTGTATAATTTCTGTGAATTTTTATGCGTATAAAAAATAGGAATTTTTTTTCTAAGGGAAATATACATCATATCAGTCTACAATTTTTTAGCGTTAATAGCTACAAAAAATGGCTAAATGGAAGGTTACAAGTTTATTTTTTTAAATTCAAAATTGAGCTTAGTTGTGCAACTACTAACTAACCAACCAACTCCAATGCGCAAATTTTGAGATGCTACTATTTCGACAAACATTTCAGGAAAAATTGTAATGCTTCACTGTTCTAAAATTTATTATTACATTATAAGTAGTCTAGTACAAAACTTATGAAGTCAATTCAGTGGTTATGTAACTAATTAATAGAAAAACAAAAATTAAAAAAGAAAAAATATGTAGAAGAAACGGACGAAGTAAACTATGATGATAACAATACACCTTCTTTTGTCTAATACAAAGAGTTTTAATTAATTTTAATTTTGATTAATATTTAATTTTGAATATCTTTTTGTTAAATTTTATCAATTGTAACTGTTATGTAACTAAGTAACTCCTAGGCACCGTTTAAAATAGTGAACCCCCCAATTCACAAAATGATACTTGCTTCCTAACTGTAAAACTAAAATGATTTGATTTGACAGATTATAGCCATGCTTTGAAGCTGCACAGCGTCTAATATCTGTTCGGATGGGATAAAATGATAGTGACACCTGAACCGACTTCAGTGAAATGTGGAATTTTGGAGAAAATAATGTCAATTCAATTCAACTCCAATTGGTAACAGGCCGATATGTACGGTGATTTTCGGATGAATGCTACACTCGAGTTTGCCACCAGATCCCAACGGCTTCGTCACTTGTGATGGAAGCCGCTGTGGCGTGGTGGTAAGGTATCGGCTTCAGGGACGAAATGTTCCTGGTTCGAAACCCGATTCCATAAAGATTCACCGTGTATGTGGGTCTGGTGCTATTTAAATTTGGTCCCGCTATTGTCATGCAAAAGATTGGGGGAGGAGGTGCCGACTTATAGGTTTCCCTCGTCATCTTACCATTGTTCAAAATGACGAGGTCCGTATCAAAATAACCCTCGTGTTGCATCGAAGTGGACGTCAATCTAACTAAAGTAACTAAACCCGTCGATTCTCGTACATCTATGGCGATGTTGTGGAAAGACTTGAGAATCGTCCCCATATAAACACAATTTAAGTACCGATTAGCAAATTTCGTGTTTTAATACAGGCCTTGAAGCCTCATCGTGTTTAATTTGTCACAAATCTTTCCTTTGCTATTATGTTAGAAATTTAAATATTGAAAGGCCGACAGTTTCACGTTCCCTCTTTGTCCACTGTTCAATATTACTAGTTTTTTTAGAATCTAACAAACCAAATAGTTCGAGTCTGCATGGCCTGGTTACAAAGTATTGACTTCTAATTTCACGAATTCTTAACTTAATTTTAATAAATATATGCAGTGAACATTGATCTATTTAAATTTGTCAATTTTTATCACTCTTTTTAAGGCTCGGGAGCTCGGAGAAGGTTTCATGAATAGCCTCCATTATCTGACCACGGTTGAAGATGATTAGTTCTATGCCCAATCAATTGAAAATGCCTCATGCAATTTCAAAATGGCGTATCAAGCACATCAAGTATAATGCGTTATTGTTCATTCTACAAGCCAGTTTTGATAAAAGTATGCTTCTAACTGCATTTGTCGTTATTTACTTAACGATGAGTTCTGTTGTTGGATTATAGAATACGTGATAAATTGCATTTCAGGCCAGCTTAAATTTAAGTATAATCTCTCAGAATGCCGAATTTACATGGCTGATAATGAATCATTATTTTGTTTTTGTTTATTTAAAAACTTATCCTTTAATAATATGTATACTATGCCATTAAATGAAAGAACAGAAATGAATTGCCTTTTTCATGAAATTTCCTTGCGTTAAGTGGATTGCGTTGTGCGAGTCCATGATTATAATGACGTTCGACACCACTGTAATTCTCAAGCGTCTGGAAATTTATTTAAAGTAATGGTCGTCATTTAAAAAACATGACTGCTCTTTAAATATCAAAGGAATAAAAGAGCAACTATAATTGGACTCTCTTTCTAAAAACATGATCTCGAATGGCATCCCTTTCTTATTTGAATTCTCAAGAGGCTACGATTTATGTAATATCATTACTTCTTTTAAATTAACTTATATTCTTAGGTGAAATTTGTTTTCGTTCGACAAAAATGCCATAAGTAATACTGTCAAAGTAATATTTCCTTCTTTCCATTAAAGTCTTTGAAGGAATTTTTATAATCGAAGTATTTCAGGGACATTGCTCGTTTTCTTTGAGATTTGCAGTATAGGATGAGAAGGATACTCTAAGAATAAGGATACTTTAATTATGATAAAAGTTTAACTTCAATTGTAATTGCTTTGAGTTTATAAGTACTTTCTTTAATAAATTACGTTGAAATCGTTAAATGATTTCCTTTTTAACATTTGAAGTATTTATCATAACATTTAAATGGAAAGATTCTAAAAAGAAAATGTTACAAAAAACATTTTCAAGTCAGTTTTAATGAAGTGGATTTTATATAAAAGGTATTAAAATAAGGTTATGCGAAAATATAGAATAAGGGGTTTTATGTATTTTAAAACCATTACTCTAATAAATTGGGAAATGGAATTTTCTTGATGTACAAAAGAATGGTTTACTTCCAATTATTAACTAATACTTATCTGAAATGTATGAAATAAGATGTGTGGATAATCAGTCAATGTTTAGCGAGATTTATCATTGACATTGTATAATGATTGATTGTTTTGCACAATTATTTGTTTACAATAAGTTACCTCACATACTGTTTTACACAATTATTTGTTTACAATAGGTTACCTCACATATTGTTTTAACACAATAATTTGAAAGCTCTAGAAGATTCCTCCAGCAGACAGCAAATAACTATTTCTTCAAGCAAAATAGAATCAATACTATGCACCGGAGAAAGTCTGATCATTGTGTAAATTCAAAACGTCTGTTTTTTTATTGAAATCAAGTATTTCTGAAGTGATTGGAAACCAAAAGATAGCCGTAGCAATGAAAATTCTTTCGCAGACGAAATGTCATTAAAAATTTCATGAATTCACTATAAATCTTCGTATATCTAGTATTTTACATTTCTGGAATGTTTTTGAGACTGCAATGCAAGAAGTACATAATGTTTCCTTCCTAAATCAAGAATCTGTACTGGGCCAGTTTTTCTGCAGCTATTTAAATTTTTTAGATAAAAATTTTCTTGTTGGTTGAAAAATGGCAATTGGGAAATAAAATGCGATTTTAGTTGTCGTTCCACGCAATCTTATCGAGGTTTCAGAATTCCATTACTCATGGTCGTTATCTATAGTTATCATATTCCTGTTCTATGAGAACATTAATAAAACTTTTCTAAAAATAATATTTTTCCGAAATGTACAAGAGATTCTGTGGAAGTCGAAAAGATTCTAACAACTTTGACACTGATTCTTAAAGTTTATATCAGAAAGAGGATTCTCCAACTTCTTTGCTTTCGTTATTTGATCTAGTCGCAGCTTATACTATCGTAGATAGATAATAATGTAGAGCCAACTGAGCCGTGGTGGCCCACGCGTATATATTACCCAAGTATGAATTAATTACGTACAACATGTAAGGCAGAAGAGAACATCATTCCGAATATAAAAGTATGAAATGTGTAGCTCAAGACAATCTAGCATTAATGTCCTTAGTGCAAAAAAAAATCCGTAACATGTGTCTGCTTTGCTATGCATCTGATAATATATATGCATCTGATAATATATATGCATCTGATAATATATATTATCAGATGCATATTATATATTATCAGAAGTTGCTCGACTCGGCGGTAAGATTCGCAGTGCTTTAAGTCTCAGCCAGATTCCAGACGAAACTGCTTCTCTTCGTTTGGAAAGTGTTTGGACTCCTGCAGGGAGAGTTCTTTGTCCGATTCTTTCGCAGGAATCATGCTGGATAAATGGGAATGCTCTAACAACGAAGTCCAATTTCTTAGCAGAGATGGTGGTCGATGCATTTTCTCATGTTTCATTTCCTGAATTTGAGCCTATATGCTTACTTCGTGTGGCTGTGATGCTTACCAAACATTTCTGTAGTCATCTTTTTTTCTCTTTCAATTTTTCTGCTGCCCGGAACCAACTATAGCATTTTTTTATACCTAACATTTTTTTCCTACTCGGTTAGGTAGAGGATATCTGCGAAGTTGGATAAAAACTATTGCAATGGATATTTAATATGTAGATATAAAATTTTAAATAAAGTGAAATGCATAGAAACGTTTTTTGTTTACCTGCTGAACTTACTTTTTTCCGTACAGTTTGTATGTTTCAGACACAAATTAATTTAATTAAATCCCACACTTAAGGGGTAAATGAAAGATTCTGTCTGATTATTGCTTCTTATCCAGACCTATGCGTGCATGCTAAATTTCAAATCTGTAATTAGTCGAAAAATCATCAAAACTCCCTCCTATGATTTGACTCTTATAAATAAACAGTTTGAGTTGGAAAAAACTTCATGAAGATCGAAAATGCATTTACAGGTAAGAGAAGGATTTTATGAAGAATAAAAACGGTTCATTCTTGGCATTCTTTTGTGAATAACAAATGTGCTATTTTCAAAAACATAACCATTACGATTCGTGAAATCTTCTTGTATATTTAATTAAATTGTTAATATATTGAGTTGCATTTTTTATTAGCTTTCATTAAAAAATTATCTCACTTTTGATCATTTTCTAAAATATTTTGTCTTCGTATTTTCATTTTATGTTAAGCATTGGATTAAGATGCGTTTCCATTGTCATTCTGAATTATTAATCGGTTAAATTCAAAACTGTGTTGATTAATATTGAGAGAGCCTTTTACACTCATTGTCAGCTTTCCAATCTACGACACGTGCAATTAATTAATGATGAGCTTCAACACCAGACTCTTTTCAAGACTTAGCTGAATTGTTGCACTATTAGCACATTGAATTGAAACTGTACGAGTGTGCGGTTCTGTCGGACTGTTGCTGCACTATTTGTCATATTGTTAAACGATATCATACCACAGTAATAAATTGGATTTTCCGAACTATAAAGTTCTTTGACAAGGTAAAAATAGTTTTATGATTATGGATTTAACTTTTGCACATTTATAAATTTTTTAGTAATCTCAATCAACCAGCCATTTGTGAGATATCTGCTGACTTTCAACAAAATTTAATTGCGCTGAAGCTTATTGACTTCAAAAATCACATGAATCTCAAAAATTGAGTTATTAAGGAACTGGGATTTCTCCCCTCATGTTTTTGCGGCTGGCTCTGTTAATAATTGCCTTAAGAATCTCATACTCAACGGAGACATGTTTTTAAATTGAAAAAGAGAATCGGAAACAAAAAGATATTTCTTTCTTTGAAACTAATGTGCCAGAAGTACCCATTTCATTTTTTTTCTAATAAAGAACAATCAATAAAATAAGATGGTAACTATCTTGCTTAAAGTGTTTAAAAACGCCTGTTTATCTGAAACATAAAAAATCTGATGACAAAGTATTACATAGTATTTCGAACATTAGCATGTAGAAAAAGCTTTTGCTGCATGAAAAATCATGATACTATGTGTCTAAAATCTATTCTCTTATCTAAATGGGCTTCAAAATTTATGACTCTGATATAAGTTACTGTTACTGTTTCCCTTTTACTTGAAATTTTTAAGAATTAAGAAGTTACAATGATTCTGAGAAATAGAATGAAATTTATTTCATATGACTACATAAAACTTTTAAGAATTAAGAAGTTACAATGATTCTGAGAAACGAAATGAAATTTATTTCATATGACTTCAAAGTCACATGGCAGATGTAACTATGAATGTCTTCTAACACCACGTCTTAAATTGTGCTGTGACGTCACGCTCTTTTTCCTCCTGCAAGATTCGCAATAAATTTTACAATCAAATTGCCGCGCCGTATTGATGTGCATCATAAGAAAATGAATTAATTCCATTGAATACAAAAACATGATGGCAAAAATACACTTATTCATCACATTGTTTGCTTAAGTTCTGACCAGAATACCAATTTATTCACTTATCCATTATACGTTTTTCTAGGATAGTGTTTATTTCTTTATGTTCTTAAAATGGTAAAAGTGGCTTGGAAAAGATAATTATGTTCTTCTTCCCTTTGAAAAGATTCAAAAGAGGTTGCATCATCCTATAAGAGTTAATAAAAAATGAATTTTAGAATTTTGCGGTGCATAAATACAGGAGCATCATAGATAAAATTCTGTGAAGTCATAGTTGAATTAACAAATATTTCTCTCGGTTCTTTAAATTTTGATATTTTTATTTCTTTTTCGGTCTCTCTACTTAATTATGTAATTAAAAAAAATTCATTAGAGTTCAAGTGAAATTTTTTTATATATAACTACATAATATCAACTTTCAAAGTTATTCCACCAAGACAAAAAAAGAACATAATTTCTTGTTGTTTATTTTGTTCCTAAAATACAATTAGGAAAATAATCGCAAGGGACTTCAAAAGTAAAAGGAAAAAAATCCTTACAGTTGAAATAATGTGTTACAAAACATATTTTTTTACTTTGCAGCCAGTATATTCTTGATTAATGTAATTTTAGCGTAGCTTAAATTAGATTTGCACAGCCATTTTCGGAAGTATCCCATGGGCGATTCAAGTGATATTTTTTGCTTTTGAATTGAGGTCGAAATTGCAGATCTGTGGACAAACCTTTTCATTGTTGCATGAAATAACCTTTTTATCTGAAGACAGTTTATGGTATATGGGGACTAAACTTGAACTAGGATTAAGAGCTACTTCATGGAACATTAATATTTAAAATATAATTTTTGAATATATATATCGGATAAAACTAAACTTCGTTTACTTGAGTCAAATAGATACTTGAATTTTGTAAGCAAATAAAAAAATATCATTTAATTAATTCATGAAACTAAGAAAAGAAAGATAACTATTTAAGAAACATAAAGCAAATAAACATATCTTTTTCGTAATATAATAATTACTAATCGGAAACCAAGAATACATTTTATTCCCTAGAGGAGGCTGTAAACATATTTACTTTCATTATTTTTCATGTATTTCTTAATGGAAGCTATGAAAACGGAACTGGTATGCATTAAGATTGAATTTCAGAAACATGTTTACAATTCCTACGCATTTTAAATTTCTTTAAAGATAGTATCTTAAGTTACAAAATGAGTTATTTTTTGTAAGGCAGTCCTAGAAACTAGCATTATCAGTAACTACCATTAATATTCCATCACAAATTAAAAACACGATTTAAATTAATTTAAATATTATTAAAGTAAAAAATACATACGCTATTAATAATTTGATACCACGGTTAAGAGAAAGAAGTAAACTTGAGGAATATACTTTATTATAAAATGATAATTTTAAAATATATAAAAATCAATACGAATAAAACATATTACAAACTGATCATGCTACAAGTTTCTTACTTATTTAAAAAAAATAAAATCTTTCATTCTAACACGAATCATTCGTATACACATTATTCGCAATAAATCTTAATTATGTGAATTTCACTGATTTTAAAACCTGTCTCGTATCTCTATTGTCATGTGCGAGTTTCGGGAATCCTAAGATTATAAAGAACATGCTATTTAAGAAGCAATATATTTTTCTAAAAAACTTATTATAAAGTGTTGTTAGGGAAAAGCATAATCTATAAAATATCTAATAATTTATATCTCTAACTTTCAGATAAAGAAAATCTATTTCCTATATAGTATTCATGCATATTGTACTCTTTATATCAAACATTCCTGTACAGAATAAATAATTTCATACAACTTTTGAGAACAACATTTTTAAATTAAGTAGGATATTATAAGCAATTGTGTAATCTGAAGCCAACTACCATCATATATATTTTCTCTTCACTCTCGAAAAAAATATCTGTAGTTTTGTACCTAAAAATATGTAGTTCTCAATGCAAAAGTGAACCATCTCAACTTCAATATATGGTACAACAGAGTATAGTTAATGCGATAACTGATTTTGAAAAGTTAGGAAAATTTTCTGAAATGCATTGCTATATCTCAAAATGCGCATTTTGGAATTAGTTCCCTATAATATAACTGCTCTCATTCATATTTTATTATAGGAAATCAAAGGTACAAAATATTAAATTCAAAGTTTTTATTTTAATTCCATTTAGTGTTCCTAAAAGTGTTTAGTGCTATTATTTGAGGAATATGTAATCGGATTTTAAAATCGCAGCATCGAAAATGCAATCGATACGGACAAAACAGTCTAATAGATGATAAATTCCTTCAGTGAATATTTATAACAAACTATTTCTTATTAACATAATAAGAAACTCGGTTTATGAATGCATGTATGTTTATATTCTGATATCTTCATATTTTCCATTTACATTTATTGACTGGGCAAACCATCCTTGAACACACAATAATTACTTTTCAAAAACACTTTTCCACTTTATCGATTAGGAAATACTTAGTTTGCTCTTATTTCATTGCATCAATAAAAAGAAAATCGAATATCCGAAACCAAAACAAAAAGAAATAAGAAAAGGCAATCTTTTGCAAGTGATCTGCTTTTAAATTCATCTTTAAGAAAAGAAGACTAAATGTATATTAATTTTGTTAACTCTAAAGATTTGATATCAATGATTCAAGTCCAAAATTTATTTAGCGTAAATGTTTTGCTTTTATAACTAATGTATTACAGTAAAACATAAGCTATACTAAAGTTTTGCTGCGATATTGCTCGTGAAAGTTGTTTATAAAAATAAATTTAATTAAAAACCCTATTTGAAAACACTTTCATTAGCGTACTAAACGTCAGAAAATTTAATTTCCTATTTATTAATCTCGAGATCTAATTTTTTCTCAAACTCACTACCTGGTGGCACAACTGATATTGAATTAAAATTTAACTTAATTAATGATTAACTAATAATTAAGTTCTGAAAATATTAAAATCACACTTTGCCGTCGAAAACACACAGGCTTTTGAAATTTCGAAACTTTAGTGCACTAGGAAGTAGGGATTGCAATCTGGCACCAATTTCAATCCGGTCGGATTCCCATCGATCCGACCGGATTGGACACATCAAATCTATTTTGCCTTTTCATTCCAAAATCAACTGTATAGAAGATGATAAAGTGAATGTATTGCAAAGTTTATAAAAAAAGCGTTAATTTCTTATGAAATCAACTTTATTTACACTGTTATAATTAATCAGCATTTACGTATGAATCAACAATAAAAATTTAGTACAGTGTAACTAATTAAATTGTAATTGTTATATTAGTTTAGTAATAATTAGATAATGACGGGCGGTTAAGTTCAGTCTCACTTACTAGATTTCACAAATGACATCAATGATAACTTGTAATGCAACTTATATTAAATCTAACTAAATCAAGCTCATCAACTGAGATCACAATAATTAGGTATTTTAGATACGCCAAGCAGTCTCATTCTTATAATTATGACAGCCATCATGAATCTGTTTAATCAATGGCACAATTATACAATAACGAGTTTAAAACTTCTTCGTATTTTTTAATGTACCTACTTTAAATTATTATTTTAAGTAAAATAATTTTAAAAAACTCACTTTGGTTTTGAAAAAATTGTCGTAGGAAACAAAAAGTGTTAATTGTGTCATCTGTCAATCGACTTCTTACAGAGCTACAAATATAACCAGCGGCCTAGAAAGCCCTTTCTGCTTCTACATTTGTTGGTTTTATTGTCAACAAATACTCAAGAATAGAAGACAAGTATTTTCCTCGAACTCCTTCACTTTCACATGCAGTCATTTCCTTTCTTAATGTTTTCTCATAATCTTTATCTTTTTTTTGGTATTTATGCTCTAGGTTTTCATATCTTGATGGATTTGCATCTGCAATTCTTTCTGTAATGTAAAATCACTTTTCAATGACGATGAATCTGAGTTATTTTCTACTATATTATCTACGTTTTCTTTAAAGCTATCATTTTGAACAACTCTTTCTAAGATATTTTTCATTTCTAGTCTTACAACTTTTTTTTTCGGCATAGTAAATGTATCATCAGTTCGTCTTGTATCATCATCATATTTTTTTTATTCTGCAAGTATATTAATATTCCTGTTTTCATTTTGAATTGGTTTCAAAAGTGGCATGTTTGTTTTAGAACTTTTAGACTAGTACCTGCAATGCAACACAAATAGGTACATACTTACAATTTAAAACGTTATTTCGGTCACTATGTAAGAAGAAAGTCGTATTATAAAGAAAAATCAGAAATATGGATCGTTACTCAATTTATTTCTAAGTCTAATTATCCACTTAAATCATTCTCGTACTCGTAAATGCAACATAAACATAATTCATCTATCAATTGAACAATAAGAATGTCTATATGTGAAGCGAGTGAGTCAGCGTCGAACGACTCGTACACACCACGCATTTCAGTACCCACTCTTGCAACAACGCGAGTATTTTTTCAAGAAATCGGCTTCATATATTTTTTTAAATTTACCGGATCCGGCAAACTGGTGCCGGATCCGGTAAATCGGTAAATCGGCAAACTGGTGCCGGATCCGGTAAATCGGTAAACTGGTGCCGGACGGTAGACGTCTAATGATGCCGGATCCGTCGGAATGCCGGATTACCGGATCCGGTTTTCCGGATTGCAATCCCTACTAGGAAGCGATTGAAAAATCAATTACAACATTCCATCTTTACAAACATGAATTATGTCAAATTAAATAAGTGTTTTATAACTTTTTTTTTTTTACTTTGTCGTAATCCTCTTTTAAAATGATAATGTTTTAAACTGGAATGAGGCCGCGGTGGCCAAGTGGTAAGTTGCCGGTTTCGGGGCCGGAGGGTTCCAGGTTCGAAACCCGATTCCACTGAAGATCCGTCGTGTATTGTGCTTGTTGCGTAGGTAAGGGTGTCAAACATTCTCCAGTTGGTGTGGCGTGTAAGTTTAGAGAGGGGGTGCTAGCTCAGGTGCCATCATCATCTGATCGCGGTTCAAAATTACGAGGTCCCTCCTAAAATAGTCCTCGTGTTGCTTCAAAACGGGATGATAGTATCACTAAAACCAAAAAACTTTAAAATGGTATGCTATCTGTAAATGGCGCTATGCAAAAATCGTTACGCGAAAAAAAAGAGGAAAGAAATCGGTACTATTAAGAGCTTCTATTAGACAGACAGACAAAAAGAAACGCTGGCATTATTTCTGTGAGCTATTTGACATAAAATCCTTTACACGCAGAATGCAATGGTTGATGCAATCAAGCCAGAGAAAGAGAGACAAATGGTTCAAGTCTAAAACATTACCATGCTGTAATGCTTCGAACTTGATTTTTTTATATGAGGAAAAAACTGATTATTCTTTATCATTTAAATTCTAATCGATTTTCGGAATTATGCAAATTATAGTGCATTTAATAGTTCAAAATCCCTTTTGGGTTATTAAAATTGTCTCGTTTTCCATCAAAATGAGGCATTTACAACCAATTGAATGTTAAAAATCATTCTTGATATAAATAACTTTAATTCATTGACATTTATTTGCTTTTTTCTGAACTCAAAGATAACTTTTAGTTTCAATAATTAAGGAATTTGTATCATAATTTATATAAAGTTTACATATTAATACTCAAGTTTCATATATCAGTGATTTATAGAATTAAAGTATATCGATTTGCCTAAAGAGGTTTCACTGGCTATTTTTTATACTTTTATATCTTTCAAAAGAACTCCATCCGATTGATATTTATTGCAACTAAAATGAATTTTTCATCACTGGTTCTTTAGATTCCGTAATCTTGCTAGATAACTTTACAAAATCTGTAAGTCTTGACAGAATCGATTATATGAAGTTTTTTTTCTTACTGCTATTTTATAAATCTAAAGAAAGTAATAGTTGAGATCATAAGAGAGATTAATCGCCACGAAGCTGTTATCGTCGTTTCTAATGTCTCGGACCAATTTTTTTGAAGCGGAAATCCAACTAAATTGTAAAATATCTTCTCTATGTATTCTTATTAAAGGTGAATAGATTGAGATAAAAATGCTTTATATTGTGTACATTTACGATAGTGTGGCACACATTGAGTTGAGTTGTCAAAATATTTGGCCGAGGGAAGCGGATTTTCTGTTTTAACTCGAATGTTCGGCTTTTCGTCTGTCTGTTTTTTAAATTTGTTTGTCACTCAGTCACGAGCAAACGCGTTGTTCGTGTTACTTTGATTGCTACTTGAAGTCATTAAAAATGACTTATGTTTAAAGATTCATATTTTTTATTCCGTTTCAAGATGATGGCCCTTTCATGTTTCTGTTTCATGTAATGATCAGCTTTTTTCAACGATTTTAGCCAAACGGAACTCCGTTCATAATGCCTCAAACAATACCGATAATGGCAAATGACTTTCAATTGTAACTTTGTTAATGCTGATAAAATTAGACATTTAATTGCAATTTTGAGAATATTCGTAAAAACAAAGACTTACGTAAATATTTCAGAGACTTATGTAAATAGTCCCACGTTGAGAGTTGCTTTTTCCTGGTGTTTTTATTTATTTATCTTGAACGTGATGTCTACAATTCGCAGAAATACTAGTTAAAATAGTTATTAAAAGCATAGATAACATCCAGTTGTGTAAATCTGTAATTACTGCTTAATAAACTATTCACTTAGTATGAAATAAGTTAACTTAATTCTATCACGGGAAATCAACTAATGAGACATCACAGTCACGCAACATAAGAAATTGCGTATATTTTTAACATTTGACTGCACCAGGGGTGTTGTGAATACGGGACGCCATTAAGAGAAATAAATAACAAAAAATTGTGAAAAGATCCTTAAAACAGGGTGACTTTTGTCACTCAGGTTAGATCGTTCGGGTACTGCTTATTTTGTGACTACACCACTGGACTGAACATTGTATTGCGCTGAGAAGTGATGTCCTTTTTGCTATTGTAAGACACACAATGGATTGCAAAATTAAATGCACCCAAGGCAATTTATTCGTATCAAGTGAGGATGAGTTAACTGCTTTTGAAAAATAGGAGCAAACTCATATTTTCAAAACTTTTTTATGCAACGTTAGTTTCCTATTTTTTCGACGAAAATAATTTATTCTTTATTTCATAATCATCTTTAATATTAGATAATTTATTGATCTATATATAGTATTTAACTCTCATTTTCATTATTGATTTAAGAATTCGTGAACCAACAGCAGAAACTTTTATATAATTCTCATGAGCCTGTCTGAGCAAATCAAAATTGCTTCGATTTCCTTCAGTAACAGTATTGACTTAGAGGCGTGGAGCTAAGTGCTGTAAAAATTGATTTATAAACCTTTCAGCAATTCGGGCAAACAATATTTTCTGCCAAAACCTTTTATCATGTCTAAAATATACATGATAAAATGTTTTCATAATAATGATGAAGTTCATTATTATGAAAAAACCATTTACGAATAAGTTTCCTACATGCAGCTGAATTTCTACAAAAATATTGATCGGTAGTGGACAGATAGCGATTCGACGCTGTCCAAACCAGTCATTATAAAATTCTAAGGAATATGCATTTTTTCTGCATGGCGGTTTAAAGACAGAAAAACTATCGGCAAACAGAAACAGGGAACAATATTGATTATTCATTTCTGTATGGGCCCGATTAAGGATCCTCTTAATTTAAAAAAATCGCCTTTTGATTAAGTCTATCCCATAAGAATGCATCCGGCCATCACATAAGAATCTTAAACCAGAATGTTCTGCATTCTATTTTCAATTGGGTATGCTTCATCATATGTTAATAACATTATAACCCTTTATGCCTAGTTGGCTGGTGTAGAATGCTCTGCAAAAGGAGTTGCACTTGTAGAAGGTTTGTAACTGTATCCGCGGTAAGTACCCATAAGCAATGAGCTAATGGTTGTACTCCTTCATAAATCGACATCCAATTTCTTGATGATTCCTAGTTGCATGGCTGTTGAATACTCTTCAAAAGGAACCTCAGATGTAGTCAGTTTGTAACAGTTGTAATAATGATTAATATTAAGTAGGAGCAAATGTTAACTCAATGAAAAGTCAACAGTAAATTGACCCATATTTGCAATTCTCCATTGAAAATTATGAGAAGGTGCCGCAACCTGAGTTATGTTCCATTTGAAGAATTTTCCAGTTCTGAAAAAGACGGGGGCAACTCAAGTTGGTAGTACGAAGAGAGAGATACGAGGAGTAACGGTAGGCCAAAACACACTGGGAAAGATTTCTAAGTTTTCGAAAGTAATTAATATATCGAAAGAGAATTTTTTTTGAAGATAGTAACAGAAATTCTTTGAAATGAAACGCTATAATTACAAAAAATGTTGCTGTAATCTCAAGAAGTTCTTTCTAAAGCTGAAAGACGCGTAGGAATAAGTTTTACATTTGCGGGTAATGTAGTCAATTTTAACAATCTAAGCACTGTCAACTTGAGTTGTCTCTATGGATTGGCGGTGTCATGCCACTAACCTTCACGTAACTGTTCCGGCTCTTAGCCGAAAGGTGTGAAGTGAAGAGTGGAAGAAGCAGTTGCGCGGGAGACGAGGTGGTAGACGCCATTAATGAAGTTGGTGTGTGTACGTTTCTGTATTCGTTCTCGAGGTGAACTCAGAGTGAGTTATTAAGAGTGATCTTAAACGTGAATCGTAATTATACACATGTATATAGCTCTTATTTAACCGTATATATTAGTACTAAAAAACTAGTGCGAAAAAAAGTGAATTTATTGTAGGCTGGAGTACACAGTTATTACAGGCGGGATCCTAGTGATATGCTCTCATCTCAAATGAGGACAACAGACAGCTGCTATTGGAATAACATCACAATATCATTAGTTCGGGTTATTTGCTGTCTGAGCAGAAAACTTAAAATAATCAATGGATAATGTGAAACACAATTATTACAGATAATCAATGCCGGATTGTCGATGTAAACTAAAAAAGTGTTATGTTGCAATTTCTTCTTATGATGGTTTGTATAAGATCATATGTATGTGCCTTCATATCCAACAACCATAACTGATTTGAAAAGAAACAAGCTACACAACTGCAATTCATTAATCGGTGCTGTAAAAATTAATCTGTATCATATGTTTAACGAAATCATTGAAAGAAAAATATTCTGTCTGTCCATCAATGTTCAAATGAGCACGATAGCTAAACACTTCACAATGTAAATGCATGAAATAAGGCATATGGTGCAGTCACCGGAATTCAATATCCTTATCAAATATTGGATCACATTCCCTAATTGCTTGACTGTCTTTCGTGTGGACATGAACGAAATAAATCGAAAACGCAACAAGCTAGATATATGAAATTCGATGTGTGGTCTCAACAACAAAACTGTAGATCTGTATCAAATTTCGGACCAAACGGGTCATGCAAAGAGGCTCAAAATGCATACTCGATTGTTTTCACTATACGACAAAACTAAACAAATAGATTCGTTAGATAGAATAAACTATAATTACGTATATTATGTATTTACTAAAACTCAATTAGCTAGATTTATGCAATTCTAGTTGTGGTCTTGACATCAAAATGGTAGATCTGTATCAAATTTCGGACCAAACGGGTCATGCAAAGAGGCTCAAAATGCATACTCGATTGTCTTCACTATACGACAAAACTAAACAAACAGATTCGTTAG
>BGPR01002388.1:29745-68156 GCA_013235015.1 Araneus ventricosus | reverse complement strand
AAAAATCTACATTTTAATTAAGAACCAAAATTCATGAAAATAAATTCTGACGACGCATTGTCCTGTTGATAACAAGGCAAAGCAGAAAAAGGTTTAAATCCACTTTATTTTTTAAAAAAGGTAGCTTTTACCATATTCTAGAAGCTTGGGGAAAAACAATATGTCTAGGGATTTTTAAGTATTTCCCAGTGCTTCAGATGCAAGTGCGTCTAGTCCGTAATTTCCCACGAGATCGGTGAGAATTTGGTTAATTTTCATCTCGTATCAGGACTTTATTAAAAGAATGCTTCCTAATGTTCCGCAAAATTATTTCTTTCCGAGTAATAATTGAGCTTCATTTGTGCAATTATAAACAATTTTCTAGATTAACACGTATCGGGTATTATTAACACGTATTTACTGACGTGTCCGGAGTTATAAAATGCTTTTTATATTCATGTAAATGAGTGAAACTAATCGAAACATGTTCGAACGTTTGACCATTAGTATCCGGTGAAGGTAAGCGTCAGTGCGTCAACTCATGAATTGAAAACTTGCTCGTTGATCTTTTCTTTTTCAATAATAAAATACATATATTTTTTTATTATGGATGAAAAATGTTTTTAAAGAATACTTTTGTAGCTTAATAAAAAGGAAAAATATTGATTTACAACATAATTAAGAAAAGATCTTTATGTTCTGAATGGTATTTTAATGGTAATTTATGTGCTAGAGTTTTCTGTAAGTAAAATTTTCATACACGAATAAAAGATTTTTAGGGAAATTTTTTCTAATAACTTTTTTTAAAATTTTGTATTTTAGCACACTTGTGTAAACATTGATAAATGTCTGAATTTAACTTAATTGTTCTTCGTCTTAGATTTCAAATCTTACCTGTTGATTCTTAATTTCAGATTGGAGTAAATTAATATACAATTAAATACAGATACTTATATATAATATATCCTCCATTTCTATTGCAGTAATTTTCCAGTTGAAAAATAAATATAATACCAGGTGTAGCTAGGAAATGACCGAACTCTTTGTTATAGCGGAACGACAAGAAGGGGAAGGACGAACGGTAGATGCCAGCGTCACGTGTCCCGCCTTCTACTGTTACCTGCTCAAGTTTGCACCCCCGCTTTTCGTTCCGTTCGGTTCTAAACTTAAAAGTAATTCGTGATGCAAGCTGTGTCATGAAAGAAATTAATGTTCAGAAGGAGTAGCATTTTAACATGAAATTCTTCTTTAAACTTGGGAAATTCGCGACAAAATCCATTCGCTGTTGCAAGAACAACATATGAGTGCTTGTCGCGTACACAAGTTTTTAGCTTGTTTAAGTGGCAGTAGGAGGTTCAAAAAAGGTCGGGTTGACAAGAGTCCAGAGAAGGCAAGGTCGAGAAGACCTACATCCTGGTTGACAAATTCGATAAATTCTATCGACATCAAAGTGACTGGACAATAAATGAATTTAAGGTCAAACAATCAACCAATAATATCACGCAAATATCTTTACTACTATTTTATGTGACCGGGTACGGACACGACATGATCTGTGGAAAAACAAATAGCGGCTTCTTAACCAGGACCAAGGTCCACAATTCAATATCTGTCGAGTCGTTTTGGGTCAAATTCAAGATCCCTGTTGGAGCAAACCAAGATTTCACCGAAATCTCTGCTAAATTTATGTTTCACCTTTCTAAAAAAGTAAAACTGCTCAAGATGTTAATTCACAAGAGTTAAGTAAACGCACTTTTGAGTCACTGACTCAGCAGAAAGTAGTTTCAATAAAAAAAATAACTCTTTTACAAACTGAAAATAGACAGTAATTTTACAACCACATTATTCATGAATTTTACATCGGAACTACAACTTGAATAGAAAATGCCAGGTTCACAACTCTAAAAACAAAAATATAAATAAGGGACGCGTGCTTTACCAGTGCTGTCAATTGTGTGATCCCAACAATCCCCATCATAAAATACTCTCCTCTCCTTCAGCGCCTTACACCCTGTGGGTAGGTTGTGTCGACGTGGGCAAATAAATAAAACCCTATTCACTTGATCTCGCCCCGTGTGACATCTTTTAATTTCCCATGATCACGTCACCGCTAAAAGGACTTAAATTGAAAATGTAGATGCAGTGACTTTCAGGAAATGACCTTACAGCACTTTCCGAACAGTGAGAAATTTGTTTGGGGCAGTGTAGGGTTCGAAGAGGTTAATACATTAAGGTTATGTTGTTGTAAAATTGTAACACAATAAAACATTAAAAACCATCATTCGATATACTTTCTAGCAAGACCATACATATTATTTTGTGTTGCAAATGACGAATGTTTATATTTGGGTACTTTCTTTTGCACAACATAATTTAATACAAATGAATAATAATCACACATTTTATATTCTCAGCAAAGGTGTGTTGCAGATTTTTTCAAAATATATTTATAGAGAAGCTGCAAAATTTGTTGTTAAATTTCGCTGCTACATTCATTGATATCTATACTACTCTTCAGGTTTTTTTTTCACATTTATAGCTTCATGATATCCTAACATCGATTAATTTTCCCTCATGGACGGAAAAAAACATTATTTATACTTCTGAAAAAAGCTCTTTCTCTGCTCAAGGGGATAAGAGAGAATTCTTTCAGTTTTTTATTTTATTTATTAAACTCATTTTTCTAAAAAAATGTGCAGTACCAGGTGTTCCGCATTGTTGAGGACAGGACAATACCTTTTTTATTTGCGTAACATCCGTGTCTGTTCGAAACAATGACAAGAGAAAATTTAAGGAACTCGAAAGATAGCTCTGATGGAGCTCATTCGTAAATGGAACTCGAACTTTATTTTCCATTCAGAACAACGTCATTTCAGTTTAGCATTGAATTCCTGTGAATAGGATTCGATTCGTCGAAAATAACAGTAAGGAAACGATAGAATTACCATTTGGAGGAAAGGAAACGTATGAACTGTACTGTGCAAGTATAGAATATCTATTAAGCAGCAATAGAAGGATTTGAAAGTACTCGATTGAGTACAGGGAACTCTGCCTGGAGAAATACCACATTTTTGATGGGGTAAACACCTCCGGACCAACGTTTTTATCTAGCCACTTTTGTGGCTGGAAAATTTAAAGGTTTATTTGCATTAAATAGTCATTTTAAGGTAATTATTGATATTGAGGAAAACATTGATATTTCTTAATGCAAAAAACCATAGTCTGAAATGGGAATTGCAAATAAAAAGCTAAGCCTAACGTCCGAATCCACATCAATCGGCTTTCTTTGAGGTATTCAGATTACCATACATTGTGGTCAGCTGTTTTACAGTTGTAATTTCGTACTTGTTACTTTATTTGTGACTGTATTGGAATAGATACTGAAAATTATAAAATTATCTAATGTTATTACTATAAGGATATAGTTTACGTGTATCCAAATGCTGTTAATACCAATCTCTATATTCGCAGTCTGCGTCTAGCGAAAAAAGTTGAATGGAAATATTCATAGTTTGAAAATACAAAAAAAGTTTTCAAATCGTATAATTTTGAACGCTCTAAGAGTTGAATAAATTCAATATAAAATTTATGGACCAAAATGCAAAGAATAAACTTTGATGTATTCTTTTATGAGTTCACTCTTTCTGACTGAGCAAAGCAAGGACTCCGTTTCAACTCGGAAGTTTCATCTGCCTGTAAATTTGTCTATTACGGAGTCACGACCAAACGCGTTGCTCGATAATCTTCGACTTTGCCATGAAGGATCTTAGGGGGTCATAAAAAACGACATATGTGTAAGAATTTTGTTTCAAGATAATGGCAATTTTAAAGGTTTCAATGTATTGGGGAGTCAATGGCGAGTTTAGCACTATTAAAGCATCTGAATATTTTTGTAATGACGAGAGATTTAATTCTAAATTTCTTAATACTGATAAAAATAGACATTTAATTGTAATGCTGTTAATACTGATAAAATCAAAGATTTTGTAAAAACTTCGCAGTGAAAAAAATAGAGATTAGATCATATCACCATGTTGATAGTTGCTTTTTCCTGTTTAGTTCCATCTAATCTTGCTCTTCTCCGTTCTTGAAATTATGTTTTTCATCGATTCTAACCAAACGGTTCATGCTATTAAAATTCGAATGCTCTCTGAACTCACGAGCGTAAATTTTTTTTACAACTTAGTTACTTAAGTATTTTATGCAACTTTATGAATGAGTTAATGTATTTGTTTCGTAAACACAGGGAGTAAAATTGGGTTAAGATTGTAAACATAGCTTTGTAAAATAGTGTTATGTATGAGAACAAAGAAGTTACCTCCCCGAGAGACAAGTTATTATGTCTGGTGTTCAATGTTCATGGAAGCAATATTGTCTTCAAAAATGAATATCAACATTGGATAAATCTTTAAAGACTGCGATGAAAAGAGATCGTAGATTTTTTTTTTTTTTCGATGAGGGGTCCACTGTTCACAGAACTTCTAGTTAGAATAAGTGGAAAA
This sequence comes from Araneus ventricosus, assembly GCA_013235015.1. Classification (NCBI taxonomy): domain Eukaryota; kingdom Metazoa; phylum Arthropoda; class Arachnida; order Araneae; family Araneidae; genus Araneus; species Araneus ventricosus. The sequence goes on along the minus strand of BGPR01002388.1, from coordinate 63,675 downwards.
TATTTTGTGGAACCACACAAATGAGCAAATGTGTGTTCATCAATTAATACAATTTTCCATCGTCTGAAATAAGCAACTATTGTGACTAAAGAATATAACTATTTTTTTAAGGAATCAAATTTCTGAATTTATTTATGAGACGCGAATTCTTAACTTCTCATCTGTAATGATACAATTTACTCTTACCTGATTTAGATTAAATTAATACCACTTTATTTAAATTTCGCTTTGTTAAATTATATTATTTCAAGATACGCGAGAGCTTATATGAGGGCATTATTTTCATCTATAATCAGACGACAAAGCACCTAAATCGATATCATACTAGATAATGTAATCATTTTCTCTTTCCCGTAAGTTACATTAAATGCATTCATTTATAAACTCCACTATAAAAATATTATTTCAATGTAAATCCTTTGCATTTGAAAAGATTTTGTTACACCAATGATGTCAAATTTAAAATATGTTGAGGTAAATATTTTTGTGTGCATTAAACAAGATAATTCTGAAATATATGAATTTATTTTACAGAAAGGCATCTATTTTTATGATTACACTGAGTATTTTTACCTGTATGAGCGTCGTGTATGATTAAAAAATTCTTTAGGAGTACAACATCAACTCTTTTTTAAAAAATATTACTAAGAGTTTGTTTCTTTGAATTGAAGCTATGAAGTTTAAATTATGGATTAAATACTGAAATGTAAGAAGAAAATAAAACTTTATTGAATGATAAATAATACAAGCGAATAAAAAAGTCCACATTTTAATTTATAATTAAAATACATAATTCCTTAAAGAGTTTCGTCTAAATAAAAGAAAAAAATGGAATGGAATATAAATTCTTTTGATACAAAAATTATACTTTTCCTATGTTTTAAAGTCTTTCAAAAATATGGCAACAGATTTTAAGCGTATCCCAGAGCTATAGACGCACGTGCGCTAAGTTCGTAATTTCCCACGAGATCATCAAGACGAAAAATTAGATTACTTTTTGTTTCGTATTAGTCGCTTTTAGTAAAAATAACGCTTTCTAATACAATATGTAATTATTTTTTACCGTATGATAACTGATATTTGCTTGTGAGATTGTTAAAAAATACTTATTATTTAATCAATGTATTGTGTATTTGCAGACTTGTCTATAATATGATATGGTGGTTTCTTTATATCGATGTGAAATTGAAAAAAATTAATGCGTATTCGCAAAATTAAAAATATAAATCTCAGTGAAAGAGATATTAATGCCTAAATTATTAATTACATTTAAATAAAGCTTGTTCATTTAAATTTTATCACGAAATAGTCAAATACTGCGTTTAATACTCATAAAAAAATATTTTTAAAGAATATGGTGGAGATTTAAAAAAACACACACATAAACAAATTTTAAAAAGCCATTTACAATACATATTTGAAACAAGATACGCTCATGTGATCTTAAAGGTTGTGCAAGAAAAGTTATGGCATAGTGTTTTATGTATGCATAATCGTTATGAAAAAACAAGATCTAAAAATGAACGATTTTTATAAATTTTGACTTTTAGTACTCTTTTGAAAACAATTGTAAAAATATGTTTCACTTTAAAGTAATTACTCTTGCTAATATTTCAAATACTATCGTTTCTAAATTATCATTTATTTTTATTTAACGAGAAATTAATCTGCTTTTACTGCAAACTAGTTATCTCTTTATCTCTCGCACGTCTACTTTTGAGTTTTATTTTAATACCAAAGACATTCTTTACGAGAAGGTAGAAAACCGCAATTCTATCCTAAAAGCGTGATTGTCGCTTCATGAACTTTCATCGTATTTCACAAAAAAAGTAAATGATGAAATAAGATCAATAAAGATACAGGGGTTGGATATTTTTATATTATTATTTTAAACCATAAAGGAGTTTTTAAAAAGTGATTTATTTTGTTTAACAAAGAAAGGTATCACGGTGTTAATTACCATAATTAAAAGGCTACTGATAAAGAGCTTTGGTTCATTATTACTTCGCTTTGAAAGCATTATTAATGTTGATTTATCAGCTTGAATATAGTCGGTAGTTTTGAATTCTTACACTAAGTTTCTCTTTAATTTAATGTAATTTAATTGTTTGCATATATTCTTCAAATATTTCGAAAAGAATTGTTTAAATCTACGTACTCAGCTACTTTGAAAATCTGCCTTTTCATTTAAAGAAGAATGATGTGTTTGTCTTTTCTAGTCGACGATTTCTTTCTACAGCTTAAATTCACTGCAAAATTCTGATTACGAGAAAGATATTGAAGAAAAATATTTTCTCTTCTTTAGATTAATTTTATCTTCCGAAACATAATTGTAGTTCATAATGTTAATAAGTTGTTGGAAGATAAACAAGCTTCTAGAAAGGATTACAATAACGGATGCTTATTACTCTCTCTTGTATGACGTAGATTGGGCGTAAGCTTTGATCTAGACATTTTGATGAATCTCCACGTTTTAGACCTTCCCGAATTCGGAAAAGTCAGTCCCAAAACTACGTCTTCTGCCAATCGGTCTGTCTGAAATCCAACCACCTCACAGACCAGAACTTTGTGGTCGAAGTTCTGGTCTCTGAGTTGGCTGCATTTAGAAAAGTCAGCCATCCCAAAGACCAGAACTTCGAACTCAAAGACTTTGAATGCAAGGTTTCCACGGCCAAATTCCGTCCAGCCTCCTTCGGCACATTTTAAATGCAAAGGAACCCATTAGCATATACATAACAGATGGCTAAACAAGCTGTGCATTCTGCGTCACGGAAAATAACATCTCCACTGTTCAGTAGATGGCGCAACTCAATCCTCTTGACTCAGTTTTTCAAGTAGAACTAATTGCCATCTAGGAAGCCTGCACCTGGGCCAGATAATCCAATCAATTCATTACAATCTGGACCGATAGCGAATCAAGCCTCCACTCTATCTCCTCTTTAAAAATTAATAGTTCACTTGTTCATGATATCCAAAAAATCCTACTCAACCTTCTAAATATTAAACTCGGCTTTGGATTAAAGTTCATGAGGGACATGCGAGTAACGAGAAGTGGATTTCCTTGCAAAGAAAGTCACCTTGGAAATGATTCCAACACATTATCCTGTTCCCAGGATCTTCCTCAAAAAGAAACTTCATACCATCTCCACTCAACTCTGGCAGAATGAATGGGGCAACGGTGACACTAGTAGAAACGTCCAACTCATCTTTCCAAAGGTCAAGTCTTCCCCAGCATCGTGGCAAATAGGAGATGTTGCAATAGGAGATGGCCGAGCCCCAAATTACCTAAAAATATTTACCATCAGAAAAAGCGATCGTTGTGGCGTGTTGCGAAGCCCTCTGCACCTCGCAACCAGCTGCCCTCTAGGAAGCTGGTAAGCTTGGTGAAACTCGCGTTCTCGCAGTGCTTAATCTCGCAGATTAGAGGAGCCCGACCGATGGTTACTGTTAATGTCTGTGGACATGAAACTCAGAGACAGAACAAGCAAGATAAATGAAATTTAGTATGCAAGTTTGACACTAAAATTCTGAATTTCTGTAAATTTTGGATGAAATTCATTTAATGGTTGGCCGCCTCTTGGTCTGTCTGTTCGTGCGAATGTTAAACCTATAACTCAAAAGCCCAATAAACTAGATTAACAAGTTTTAGTATTTGATTTTTACACCGAAATTGCAGATATGTAAAATTTTGAACCATATCCGCCTGTTTGCAAGTATGGGAGTGCGCAAACTCTAAAATACAAGCAACTATATAACTGAAATTTAGTATATGGTCTTGGTATTAAATTTTTGGATCCATTCGGTTTTGGAGAAGAGTTGCGAAATGAATATTCGATTTTTCACTATACGGCAAACGTAAACACAAAACTCGCCATATTATGGACGCATACGAGAAAGTTGAGGGGAGAATCCTTTTCGCTGGTTTTTGAACAGTTTATTTTACTCAGCGTAATGTAATGCAAAAGTCAAACAACACATTTCCATTCGTAATGCAATTAATACGTGTGTAATGAAATTACGTCGCTATATTTCTTGAGATATAAATACTCTTTAGCCACCATAAAGCTTATGAAGCATCACTTGATATTCTTCTCAGTAAAGAGTATCTTTTATTTTTGCATTTACTAAAAATATTTTTGTAGCAAGAAACGAGTGAAATTGTCTTATCAAAGTTTTACGTATAAACTCAGTTTTCTTAAAATGTGCATCACCAGATGTTCCGCATCGTTGAGCGAATGAGGAACTTCTTCCGTTTTCTATAAAATTCGGATTTATTACCAAACAAGAAACTGGTAAAAATAACTTCAAAAAAGATAGTTCGGATGGAACTCATTTGCAAATGGATCTCCAATTTTCTTTTCCATTTAGAGCTACGTCTTTTCCGTTTCGCATTGAATTCCTGTAAATAGGATTCGATTTATCGAAAATACAATGAGAGATAGCCAGGAGCAGAAACCAAAAAATTATATCTTGAGAAAAAGATGAGAGTGAACTAAGCTGAATAGGTCTTTTAAATCTATGAAGCAACAGCAGAAACGCATTGGAAGTACATAATAGGCTGAGAACTCTATTAGTGGAAATCGCAAACACATTTCTCTTAAAAAAAGCATTCCTGCGCCTGTCCTTGTTTCTTGGATAATTTTGTGATGGGAAAAGTTAGTGCCTCTTGTGCATCAAATAAGGACAATTTGAGGCGGGAATTTAATTTTACCTACGAACAGTTTTTTTTATTCAGCAGGGAATCATGCAGAAAGGAATTACGAATAAGAATCTGAATCTAATGTGTGATTTCACAGTTATCAGATTTTTTTCAAGGACTGAAATTGGTTTATAGTCGGATTCTGTATGGTTATAATTTTTTGATGTGTTATTTATAAGTATGTTATAGTACTGATGACACTTAAAAATATGCTTACATAACTACTTTGAACATATTATTATGTATATTCAGATGCATGCATAAAACGCCGCAAGCTTAAATGTATTTAAGTAGCTGATACCCGCGGCTTCGTCCCGCATGGTAACACATTATTAGTGCCTTGTTGCGCGGGGTAAAATATTTTCATGTCTTTATAGTTTTAATGTGAAAAATCTGAGTATGCCCCATAAAAAGCTGCAGACGTTAACAATAAAAGAATTGTTAGAAATTGTGTTTTGAAACCACTTTAAAAAATTAATTAGATTAAACAAAATGTCGGATGGAAAGAAATCGATATAATTAAAAAGGTAATTCTCTATCTTTAAGATGGATGTTAAAATGGTTTTTGTGCGATAATAGGCTCCGGATTTATTGCGGAAAAACGATTAAATTTAAGGTAATATTTGATTAAAATTCAAATTAAAACTTCGAAAAATCCTTTCTTAGTGAGCACATACTTCCCAAGAAGCAACCACATGCCAAGTTTCTAGTCCTAGTGGTTTGAGAGACTCGTTGATGAATCAGTGAGTGACTTTCTCCTTTATGTATATAAATTTATGAAATTTTGGTCAAATTTTTGTTTAGCTAACGTCCAATTTTGAAGCACCAAGAAAACTATTTTGGGACGGACCGCGTAATTTGCCAGGTGCTGACCTATTTATTCAGTCATGAACAGTCATCAAATAAAGAAAACTACCCCTGGTCAGGTACACACTTCTAGCGAGAACAGTTTTGACAATCCATGTATTTAATGTGAACAAGGGCCCTCCCTATACGCGGTGGAATTACGGGGTAATCGGATCTCGAACCCAGTCACCAAGCAACGCCTTTACCATGAGGCACAAGCTTTTGATCATCTGCGAAAGATAATGCAACATATGTTTATCATAACTATTATCAAGGCAAATTGTAGAAGACCTTTTTATGGGAAATAATAAAAATAGTCTTAAAAAGGCACTTTTTATAGCTTACTTACTTATTCATATATAATAGAGATGTCAAAAAATCGTAAAAGCGTGAGGCGGTGATTGAAATACTCTTAGGATGTTTGGAATTTTATTGACATTTATAGCACATTTTAATTTTCAATGAATAGTTGGTAATTTTTTTTGTAATATTATGCTCATTATGGCTTAATTTCTTTATAATATTATTTTCAACGCTCAAACTTTTAGGATCCGGCTTTGGCAACCATGTTTTTGTTAGATATGAGGAAAACTAGTAAAATCGTGTTTTTAAAAAATATTTTGAATTTTTTTATTATTTTCTAGTGTTTAAAATATTTCATAATTTTATAATATTACTGATTTATAAATTATAAATCTTATGGAATCATAAAATCAATTTATTTCTCGATTTCCCTGCCAGATGGCTCCCCTGAAATGAAATCAAAATTAAAAATTTAACTAAAATTAATCGATTAACGGATATTTTAGTTCTTAAAATATTGCACTGCTATCCGGAACAAGCTACTTTATAACAATTCGGTTCTCTTGTACATACAAGAAGTGAGTAAAAATTCGATTACAAAGTTCTATCTTCATAAACATGAAACAAATCGACTGAATTAAAAACGTGTAAAAAATGGCAACTTTATGTAAAGAAGTGAAACATGTTAGGTTGAATGATAAATTTTTTTTAAGAAGCCATAGTTGCATTAAGTTTGTAAAATTTATCCTTAAAATGTTTTAAGCACCAAATTTCTAAATTATGCATGATCTAGATGGGACCCCAAAATTCATAGATTTTTTTTTATGAGACTATAAAATTTTTTTCTCGCACCAAATCTCTATATTTCACCTTTCCCTATGCTCTAATTTTTCAGCTCTTTTACGAAAATTTTTAACCAGGTCTTCTTAATGAGTTCTTGGAGTTTTCAGAGCATATTCCTTACTCTTATGAAGTCAATTATCAAGTATGTCGAGGAAAATTAAATTTCTTTTTTGTAAAGTAAACAAGATAATTTAAAACATGGTAAACAAAAAAAGTACTTGTTATGAACGAAATTTTTCTGTTGCATTGAATATTCAAGTACGTAATGATATGCTTTGAATCTGAAAAATTTCCTTAAAGGCACGCCATTAGTTACAATGCTTCGCATTTTAAAAAGAGAATATAAAGGGTATATGGTTTTAATTTCTCGTCTGAAAACTAAAATTGAAAGAAAAAATTTATTCTTTGTTTTGTTAACAGCTTAGTGCGACTTTAATTGAAGAAGGTAAAAGAAATCTACATTTAATTAAAAATCAAAATATATAAAAAGATTATCAGGGTGCCTTTTTTGTATCTTAAAAGCAGTAAAATATAAAATAAATCCTTTTGATCCAAGAAAGTACACCAATCCTAAGCTTTAAAGTCTTATAAAAACAATATTTCGTTCAGATTCAAGAATGCTCTAATGCTTTAGATGCAAGTGCGTCTCGTCTGTTATGTCTCAAGATCTTTGTGAAGCAAGGAATTGAATTAAATTCAGTCTGATATTAGACATGTGGAAGAGAAGAAAGCTTTCTAATGTACTGTGGAATTATTTCATACGTAGGATGTGAAGTCATTAAAATCTATTAGTTTATGCAATTACAGTTTATTTATCAGAGTAACTGTGATTATGAAATAATGCTTTTGTTTATTCGTTTAAAAATTAAAGAAAAACTTAATGGATATATTCAAAATTTGGAATATTGGTTTGCAATTAAGGGAGATATTAATGTGTTCTTTATCTTATTTCATTTGTTGATATTTTATGAAAATGACAGAGGTTTTTTTTCTTTTAATAGTAAAGAAACGATAGTTTTTTTTATTTTAATGAAAACTATGAAGAAAAAGATTTTCAAGAACATAAGACCTATGATTTACAAAAATATTTACATAAAAAAAGCAAGGTAACATAATTTTTATTGATATTTATTGACAGTGTGTTCTAATAAACAACGAGCTTATAAACTGTACTCATAATAAAAAAATTCAATATATTGTTTTGTCATAGACTATTGCAAATGTGTGTAAAAATATGTTACATTGAATCTAAATACTGCTTATTTTTTCACTTTATTGATTTTACCATAAATTTTAAACATATGTTTTAAATTACTCTTTGAATAAGTTGAGGTACTCTTTAATTATTGGTGCGGTTCGATGATTTTGGATCAAATAATTTGTTTTTTGTAGTATTTATCACAATCTTCAGTGAGCAAAAATCTAGTTCATAATGAATGGGTATTGCACATTTCGCAACAAACGTTCTGATCTTTAAAAAAATGTAGTGATAAAATCAGTTTTTAATTACTAATGTAATTTTTTTATCTACAACCATTCTGATATTACAATTTTTTAAGCAGGTTGTGGATTACCTAGTTTTTCGCTACCCTTGTTGGTAAGAGGCTTGCATTAGCTGTGGTTAAAACGTGTTAACTACTCATAGTGAGTAAATCTTCAAAGTAACAAAAGTATTGTTTACTTTAAAGTAGAATTGTTAGTCGTTGATTCCTTCAATTGTCACTTGGAAACTATTTGTAAGATATTTTTTCATCTATCAGAAAATTGTCCGTGGTTTTTAATTATCATTCTATTTTAACCAAATTAATGTGATTCAAGAAGGATTATGTAGAAAAGTTTCATAAAAAAAATTATAATATTTCGGTAGTTAGATTGAGTCTGTATATGTGCCAAAATATAAATAAGTTTTAAGACATATTTTTGAATAAACATATTGCATATATTTATATATTAAAAGCAAATACGCTTTAATTTTAACGGAAATTAAGTAATGACCATCTTTTGGTTTTAGATTCCTATTTCCGAATAAAATCTATTATTTTACTAACGAGTTCTTAATTATGCTTGAATCATTGCGAAAGATGCGAAAATCCTTTTATTCTTTCCTCTTAAAGCAGAAGCTCTCTTATCCTCACATTTACTCAAAATATTCCTCTACGGAACGCAAATGAAAGAAAATGTCTTCTGAAATTCAGATATAAACTCGATTTTTTTTAAATGTGAATCACCACATTTTCATGACATGGCAATACTTTTTTTTTTTATGAAATTCGAGTCTGTAACTAATCAAGACGAAGAATAAAGCAAAGGAACTCGAATCAAAGCACTGATCGAACTCATTTGCAAATGGAAGTCGAATTTTTCCTTCTCGGAGCAGCATCAGCATCTTTTCCGTATTGCATTGAATTGCAGTGAATACGATTCGATTCGCCGAAAACACCAATGGGAGAAACACAGGAGAGAAATAATAAATTTCCACCTGAAGGAGAGGAAGAGACGGAAACAACAAATTGGGTAAATTTATTAAGCAACATTAGAGACCATTTGAAAATTTATAATAGTGCAGAGATCTCTATCAGTGGAAATTCCAAACCAATTTTTGGTTAATTTTTTTTCTGGCCATATTTTGGATAGAAAAGTTAATGGTTTTTGTGAATCAAATAACCACAGTTTGAGGTGGTTTCTTTAATGCTATCAACGAAACTTTCATGACTGTCACCAACTCTTGTAAATGGGAGTTGTAAGTACGAATACGAGCCTATAGTCCAATTTCTCAGTAAAACAAATTTATTTGTAGTCTCAAAACAAACATATTTTTTACTCAATTGTTTTATGGTTGTAATTTGGTATTTGTTGCTGTATTTGTAATTGTTTTGTAGTGCTAGTAGAAATCAAAATCGTGTCCCATTATTAATTTAGACATATCATAGGGGTATAACCAAATAATGAAGATAAGCATCTCTATATTCTCCCGATGCAACTAGACAAAATTTGTGAATGAAAATAAGTCCATGAGGAAACTTATTCTTTCCAAACATTTATGAACTTCTTAGGAGTAAGTATATTCAGTTTCAAACCCAATTACCATATTTAAAGGATGGTATAATATATATTCATTGTTACTATTATTGTAATAAATAAGATAAATATTTTTGAGGAAAATTTAACTACATTTTGTTAAGACAAATTTTTGTTGTTGAAAAATGAGATTTTTCCATCTTTATTCTTGACCTATCAGTTGAAAATTTATCAAATTTCTAAAATGAGGGTATACTATAAAGGCTTTTCAACTAATATCAAAACTTTTAATGTAATCACAATTTTCTTGTTCTGCATCAGATTATTAAATTTTTGATTTGCTTTTGTCATATTAGCACTCTATTCGGAAGACACATGATTGCTACTGTGAAAAAGTAACTTAAATTTCTCGTGTGCAAAGTATACAAAGAGCGAGTAATGCAATTATCAAAAACGTCCTCCTCGAGGGTTTTCACGTTTTAAATATCCCTCAATTCGAAAAAATAATTTTTAAAACTCTCTCTATGAGCAATGTAACCAGAAACGCAACGCACTAGACGGGCGAAATTTGGAATATCGTCTTTACGAAAAAATTGTAGATTTCTATCAAATTTTGAACAAAATCAATTTAGGGAAAGTCTGTCTATCGATCTGTCCTTGCACATGTGGACGCAATGACCCCAAACCTCGGAGACCTAGAACGTGGTTTTAGCATCAGAATTGTAGATATGTATCAAATTTTAGACCACATCTGTCAATTGATTGACTGCCTGTCGTTCTGTCTATTCGTATGTGTGGGAAAACTGACACAAACAAGTAATATTAGTGAAATTTGATACATAGTCTTGACATTAAAAATGAAGATCTGTATCAAATGTTGGTTCTAGTCGGATGGGAGAAATAATCGTCGAAAATGGATAATAGGTGTCTTCACTTAACTAAGAAGCACAAAAATACCATATTGTATTAACATATACGTGTACGTAAGAAGCGGAGAGAGCACTCCCACTGGTTTACCCTACTGTTGAAGTACATTTATGTTTAATTTAAAGCTCAATTAGATAAATTTGTAATGAATTCTCTTTTTTGAAAATAATTTAAAAGAATATTAATTTCATCAAAATTATGAGCTCCTGGCAAATACAGGGTGGTCACAAAGTCTTTCCCTGATTACAAAAAATTATTGTGAAAAAAATTATAATTTGGCATATGGTTGTTTCGATATATTGTAATGACGTTTATAAAGTTTTTAATAAAACCACTTACGTCAGTAAATTTCAGTGTGAGCACCCTGGTAGCTCGGAGAATGTCAAAGCGGAGAGTGGGTCAATATCTTCAATTAGCGTCGCAAACACTGCCCTTTATGTAACCCCACTCAAAGTTAGGATCACAGATGCTGTGTCTAGTGTGCCAACCGAGCCTGTTGGTCAATACGTGGCGAGATTTGGAATGCCGCCTTGACATTCTTCGAGCTATCAAGGGTGCTCACACTGAAATTTACTGACGTAAGTGGTTTTATTAAAAACTGTATAAACGTCTTTACAATATATCGAAACAACCATACGCCAAATTATAATAGTTTTCTTACAATAATTTTTTTGCAATAAAGGAAAGACTTTGTGACCACCCTGTATTTTGATGCTAACTCAGAAAATTGAAATATGTGGGAGCAGCATATATAAGGAGCGCCCAAATCAAAGTGGGACTCTAGTTCTAGAGGCATTATACTAAGTGGTAGAATTTGAGATTTCTCTGGTAGGCGAATGTGCATGTCAGAAATCTAGTATAAAGTGGTTTAGTGGCAGTGTGCCGAAACGGAAAGACAAAACTAGTAATGTCGTGCCGTTGATTCCTCCAAACAGCGCGCTGTAATCTTAATATGACAGTGGAATCTGTTATTAGAATCATGATTTATAGTAAAATGGAGTATTTGTCAGGGATTCGGTGTATGTCATATAACGCAGTTTTTTCGATTGCGCTGTGATTGTAATCCTAGGCATTCGAGCACTTCTGACATGCCACGTACAGGTCAATCACATTCAGTCATTAATGTAAAAATCTGTGCACAATCGGAAAACTCCATTTAGTAACATACTGTCACTCCCATTACCGTTCCATTTTAATGCTCAGCGCTTATTTCACTTCCAGACAACTACAGAGACCTAGACAATGTTACTTGGAATACACCCACATGCTGGCCTTTTTGCATTTTTAAAGTCCATAGGATTTTATATCCTCTTTAAAGTTACAATTATATTTTATTTTGTATTTTATTATCACTTTACCTTGTGTGAGTACATTGAATCACTTTGCCTTGAACATGTTTTAAGAGTATAAATTGCTGTGTAAATCTTTTAAAGGAAAGGAAAGACTTGTTTGGTGCAGTATAGCCAGTATATTGACTCTTGCGCCAGTAAGTCCCAAACCAAACCCATTAACGTTCGACTGAAAATTTTGATTCCACCAACAAATCAAGACAAGAATTGGATTGTTGCGTGGTGAGCCTGTTTAGAGGAATCTATGGACTGACGTTATTCGTTTCGTCATTTATGTTCCTTTCAACAACATTTAAACCATATTTCCATTTTAAACCATGCTCAACCATCTACTAGATTAATCTTAAACATCTAGTACGTGGAATGATGCCACTAGAAACACAGTCCCGCTTTCATTTGGATGACCTTTGTGTAATTAATTACAGTTGCTTTCGTGTTAGAAAGGATTTCCAAGTGTGACTAGTTTTAATTTCTATTATAAAACCTGAAGTGAAAGAAAATAAAATTTTCATGTTTTAACAGCTTAGCGCTACTTTAATTCAAAAAGGTTAAAGTAATCTACATTTAATTAGCTACCAAAACACATTGAAAAGGATTTCTGGGAGCACTTTTCCGTAGATAAATAAGAAATTAAAATTCGACAAAAACCATCATTATTTAAAAAGGAATACATTTAGCGAACACTAAAGTCTTGGAAAAATCTGTTGACAGATTAAAGCATGTTCTTCCACTTTAAATGCATGTCTCGTCTATAATTTTCCAAGGCATCATTCAGATTTGAGTTCAGGTTTCTTAGCATAAAGCAATAAAATATGGCTTTCGTTTTCAATTCGTTTCATGGCTTAAAATAAATTTCATTACTGCTGGCTATGGGATTTTTATTAAGATTTTGTCTTTATAATGCTCTTGAAGCATATGGATGTCGCTTTCGTTTTTCTCTGAAGGAAAAAATCACTTGCTTTTACATCTTTTTATAATATTCCTCTGCGTCAAGTTAATGAGCAAAATTGTCCTTTCTGAATTTCAGATATATGCTCCATTTTCTTAAAATGTGCTTTACCAGATGTTCCAAATCGTTGAGTAAATGGCTATTCCATTTTTTGGTTTCCATAAAATTCTTGTTTGTTAACCAAACAAGATGGAAAAAAAGTAAAGGGAAATCCAAAGACATCACTGAGCGAACTCATTTGCAAATGGAACTCGAATTTGTTTCCTGCTTTGAGCAGCATCTTTTCCGTTTCGCATTGAATTCTTGTGAATAGAAATCGATCTCTCGAAAATAACAATGGGAGAAAGACAGGATAAAAAAAGAAAAACTGAGATCTGGTGAAGAAGGGAATGAATTTCACAGAACATGGTTTGTTAAGTAACAGCAAAAATGCTTTGAAAATGCATGATAGTGGAAAGAATTCTGTCGATAGAAATCCTGCACTCCTTAGTTGAAAAAAAAACACAGCTTCAACGGCTTTTTTCTGATCAATTTTGTTATAAAAATTTCACATCTTTTGCATGAAATAAAGGCAGTTGAACTACTTTTTTAATGCGAGAATTGAAATCCTCATCATTGCTAGAGTGGCTTATACAGGAGAATAATGGGAACCAGCTAATCAATATGCATGGTTGTTTGTGAAAATAGTATCACATTAATGACACACAAGTGTATCGCGGAGCAGCAAAAATTACCATCTCCAGAAAAGAAAGTTCGGGTGAAAAGTGAATTTTCTGTCGCATGTATCCAAAATGAGATTTAAAAAAAACTGCTCGGCTTTCGAAGTATTTTGGTAGTGTGTTTAAATATGCAGTTTATAGTAGAGAAAATATGAACGGGATGGGAAGTTATTTCATAATTTTTTTTGGAACTTATTTATTTCTTAAAAGAAAATACGCACTATATAAACTCCAATTACAGTGTTTTAGAAGCAAAAGGAAGATCAATTAAAGAAGGTATTTTTTGAAAACTTAAGCATAGTAACATTTAAAGTCAGATTACGAATTTAAAATTTTAAAACACTGAATCTAAAAAAGAATTAAAAAAACTTAGTGAGAATTTCAAAGAATGTAAAAAATGCAAACACTTACTGATGGGAAAGTTGAAGGACATGTATAAAAAATCAAGGTCTTCAGAAAAGTTAATAATTTTAATTGACGTTTAAATAAAGGGAAATTATCTATGAAACTGAATTTAATAAAAAAAATTGAAATAAGCACTTATTTCTAAATGTTCTGTAATTACAGCAAAATCAATACAGTTGAGTATGTCAACGCAACATGGTTGATGCTTCATGAAAAAACAGTACACAAGAAAGATCTCGTCTGGTTATCAAACTAGGATTATATCTTTCTCTAATCTGCTTAATGTTTATCCTGAGAACAAAAATAATTACTTTAAAAAATAAATAACAGATGTATTTAGTTTATTATTTGCTCGAAAATTTTGATTTTATTTTATAGTATGGATCCTAAATTATGCAGACTGCAAAATTCAAGATTTCAACGGACAATACTACAACATAAATTTGCAGCCAGTTTTCGATACGACAGGTTTTGCAACAATCTGAAATCTAAAAAATTAAGCCAAATTGTACTGAAAACAGGAGGTATATGTTTTTATATGTATGAAAAACAGGATCAAACATAAAAGGAAAGTCGGATCCTAAGGGGGGGGGCACATCTTCTTAAAGATCGTACAAAATGTCACCTGGGTCTTGTTCCTGTGGATTTCTTTACCGCCATTGTCGTCCTTGACCTGCTGATTGGGAAACATTTCGGTAGAAAATTAATTTGTCGTTACTCTCATAATTCGGTCTAAAATGCTTCGTGAGTAATTTTTGGACATCATGAAGTTTTAGATGCTTCACGATTTAGCCTGAGTCCTACTCTAAGCTTTCTGATCATAATATTTTTACCACGCCTCATGACTTTCTACTACCTACTTCAGGTAGGAAACAGCTAATCAATATGCACGGTTGTTTGTGAAAGGACAAGTGTATCGCGGAGCAGCAAACATTAACATCTGAGAAAGAACTTCTTAAATGTTTTTCTCCATTTGTTGAATACTACAATCCATACAGCTTTCCAGCTAAAAGTATCCAGGCGGGACTTGAGGAGCGTGAATGGAAAATCACATATCTCTGCTGACCATATCAGTTCCCTGATCTTAACATTATTGAGTTGTTGTAGTGCGAGAGAGAAGAGTACATAGCCAATATCTGCTTTAATCTCTATGAGATTAGTCACGATTTCTTCTTGAGTTTAATATTGCTTGAATCGAAATGCACGACTTGTGCAATTCAATTTTTAGACGCATTTTAGCCGTTTTACACGCTGAAAATGACCCCACGTCCTACAAATCGGATGGTTTTATTATCTACTAATAAATCTTTCAGCATTTTCCGTGGTGTTTCATGATTCTAATAACCATTCATAAACCGGAATTACAAATAAGAATATGAACTAAACTGCTGAATTCGAAGATTTCGTTTTCATACGAGTCCTGGTATGATCCGTTTGTTGTAGTTCGATGTAATATATCGGTATCGTAGAATCTGTATACTGGTTTATTTTTAATTTCAGCGCTTGTTATTCTAAATGAAGATTTCTTTAGTGAAATCTTAATATTTATGCTATTTGTATACACCTCTGTCTTCACTGAATGACACCTGGAAAAGCTCGTGAGTTTTAGAAATTTATGGATTCAAAAGGAGAATAATATCTGATGGCTTGATCCCCTTTCTCATCCTAAGTACTTTAGAGCTCCATCAGGGCATTTTCTATTCTATATTCATCGAAAGGAAATTCGAACACACTCCCTTTTCTCGCTTCACAATTGGCCACCACTGATGTCTATTTCTTGAGTATGGAGAAAGGGACTTTTCTACATGAACGAAATTCAATTCCAGTGCAGTACCCACCCCCCATTTTCTGAAGTGTACTTAATTCTCCCACGAAAAAGCTGTGCATTTTTTCTTATTATTAGACTATAATAAAGAGCATAGGCTCATGGACATTGTTTAGCTAAGCTAGTTCAAGTGGGATAAGTAATTCCGCCACATCTGATGGTAACATAACTCTGAAGATTACATAAGTAGAAGGTTTATTTATCTGTTCTAGTGCATTTTAAATCTAAAGAAGAAACTAATATCCATTAACTTAGCATAGTTATTGAGGGGAAGTTGCCGCAGAATATCTATGGGAAAGTAGAAAGCTCTTGTCATTAGAGACTTATTCGCTCTTGTTTTTCTCACTTTCTCTATATTGACAAAACATGTTCATCCTGTTCTTCTAATTCTTCTATACATTTCGTTTGTTTTTGGTTCATTGAATTAAAGACAATGGCTATTGGGGGAGGAACTTATAATTTTGGCATCAAAGCAACATATCTAAACCAACAAACATTAACATGAAATCAATATCGGAATATTTGATCTACGACAACCGATCTAATATAATAAACCCTAGCGCATCGCAGAATCGTTGAAACTGGAATCCGACTTCGAGATTCAGCCGCTTCTACGATGCCACCTGCGGCTTTATTTTTAATTCAATTGACTTCAACGTGCAGAAGAAAAAAATAAATATTTGATGCAGCGAAACAATTGCCGTTTAGGTCACGATTCTGTTAAGTTCGGGTTTGTATCGAATACCTCGGATCTGTGAAAGTAGAGAAAGAATAAATGGCAGTTCTCCAGGTAGCTTGCACTATCACTTCGCGTATTCACATAATAAAAGATTCGCCTGTTGAGTTCTATTTAAGAAGTTGTAAAAATGAGATTTAAAAAACATTTATAAAATAATAGCTCTTTCCATTAGTCCAAAATAAACATTTCACTGGGATTTATTATTTAAATAATTTTTAAACGTTCTGATAGCGCAGAATACTTGCATTAAAACTGAAAAGTGTATTTACAAAATCTGTATTCAGATCGACTTTAAATAGATTTGAAATATCTTATTAATTAATCATGGTCTAGCTTGAGAAAAAGAATTATCTGTTATTTTCTGAAGAGTTATTTCAATAGATTCAATTCAGAAAAATGACTTGGAATCCTAATGCAAACAATTTTACAGCAAATTCTATTTCTAAAGATATTTAATTATATAAATTAAAAACTATTCACAAATAAAATTATAGCTATTTAGCGAAAGACTATGCCTTTCTATGCACTTTTATTTAACTTTATGTGTTTCATGTTTATGAAGTTGGAATTTTTTGAGTTGATTTTTCACTCATTTCCTGATGTGCTAGAGTTCTGAAGTTTTGCGTTCTTGATGAATGTATTTTAATATTTTCAGTACTTATTTGTCATTTCATTGATTAATTTATTTAAAATTTGATTCCATACGGCGTAGTGAATTTGAGTAAAAAAATTTCGGTATTCCATAATATTTATAATAATGAATAATTAATGACTAAAAGCAGAAAATGATTTAAAAAAATCTAATTTTTATATTAATAAAAGCGTTTTTAAAAACTATTTCTATTAAATTTGTTTCTATGAGATGAAAACTGTTTCAGTATTTAAGTTTTCTCTATGCTGATATTTGCTTTCGTACAGTGATTGAAAAGTATTTATGCATTAATTATAAGCCAAAAATAATTTGCGGGTCTTTTTTGTTTCATTCTACAAATTTCTTCAAGTAAGAATATTAAAATGCTGGAATATATTTATTTCATTACCTAAAATATAATACTGTTCAATAATTGATTTGAAAATTTCAAAAATTTATCTCGGAAAAGATTTCATAATAATGACTGATTTGGACCTTTTCTAGAACAAATTATTGCAGGTGAAATTTATGCTTGGTCAGAATTTGGAGATGTTTATCCAAAAATATGCGTAGTTGCTAAAATATGAAAATTATTTTTCCTACAAATTATGGCTTCGATACGATTCAACTTTGGAGCATCAAATGTTGTCCCTTGAATATGTCCCTTCCACCAAATATTTTGGCATAAAAATAATCCTAGAATAATTTTAAAATTTATAATTGGAGTTTTCATATATCTTTTACTCACAATTTATCTGAACTGAGAAACTAGTAAACATGATTTGCTATTACTCTTCAAGAACTGAACATTTAAATTTGATAAAAAATAACAGCAAGTCCGTTTGAAATTTTATTTTTAATACTATCGTAAAGACTTACAAAAATAATCTGATGATAATTTATTTAATCACCAATTATTTCGGGATAGTTTGGTGAGATTAAGGAAAGATACTAAAATATTTTTCTTTTTTTCTATTTTACATGCATTCATATTCAAATACGAATTATACAAAGAGGAAGTAATGTAATCTTCAAATAAGTTATTTCTGTCGTGATTTTTTCTTATTATTATGGGTTAAACCATTTAGAATTAAGATACTGCGCACCATCGTTTATCAAATCATAACTTCAAGTATGCGGAAAATTTAGATATATTTTAATTAATCCTATCTTCATAATAAAGTTCAAAATACAGAAGAATGAAAAATGGAAGATTTAGTTTCGAACTCGCAAAATACATTCACAAATATACCATTATAATAGCTTTTCAAATTAGAATGCAAATCTCTTTCAACACACCATATAATGAAACGGCAAATAGGAATGCCTGAACAAATTACCATCTGTCGCACGATTAAAGAAAACCATCTGGGTTCAAGTCTCCTTAGTTTCCTCTGCATATTAAAATTGTAGCATTTTCTCTCTAAATGCTGCCACTCCAGCCGGTTAAAACCTTAAATGTATTTATTTGATTGCATGATATTATGTTTACAGTTATATATATAAAATTCTGAAAATTTTTACAAAGAAGAGCACGATGTTGGAATTGACATTGTGAAATAAATTTTGAACTTGCAGAGTGTGAATAAATATTTCTTCGGATAATAGTTTCTGAAGTTTCTTTTTATTTATAAATAATAAAGAATCATAATGATAAATAAGTTAATTAAAATTAAAAATTATTTATTATTAAACTTCGTTTGAATTATTTCTTAAAGTTTTCTTTGCAATTTCAGTTTGAGCCTGTTTGAATAATAAAATCAAATATAAACTATGTCTTGTTAAATTAATGTCTTTTATTTCATCTGTATTCAAATTATTTAAAAAGGAGTGTATGAATTTGATGCACTTAAAAAAATTATCCTCCATTGACTCATACTTTTATGCTAGCACTGAATATTCAAATATTACAATAATAAAATGCCAACAGTATATATTACTTAAAGTTCCCTTGCATAGGCTTAATTATAGTTTTTCCCTTTAAAATGAAGAATACTAAGAAATGTAGCTTTTAACTCCTCTACTGAAAGATTAAATGAAAGAAAAAAACATATTCACTCAGGATTTCGTTAATAGCTTAGCCTCCACTTTAACTCAAGAGGGCAAAATATATTTGCATTTTAAATAGCAAGCAAACTTTTTTTTCAAAAATTTCTTGCGAGGGTTTCTAAAGAGCACAAAGAAAATGAAAAATAATACACAAATCCTCTTGACCCCCCCCCCGGGGCAAAAAAATTGGCCTTTTTTCTAAGCTTACGTTCACAAATAAAATGGAGTCAGGTTCAAGCAAGTCCCAGTAGTTTAGAAGTAAACGCGTCTCGTCTGTAATTTCCCAGGAGATCGGTGAAGTAAGAAACTGGATTAATTTTTATCTTGTATCAGAAGCTGTAAATAAAAAACGCCTTGGAATGTTTTGTGGAATTATTTCTTTCTAAATATTAACTCGGATTTCTAGGTTCCTAAAAGTGTTTCTATGCCCATTTGCTTCATATTATTGCATTGTGTATTATTTTGTATTAATTTCTGAAAGATAAATATGCTTTATGAGAAGTTTAATATTTGTCGTAAAATAATGAGCTGATTATTTGTGAATAACAAAGCATAATATAACGGAAAAGTTAAAATGGAATTCAACGCAATTTCTACTGAATTGCATTGCTTCATTTAAGAAGGTTTCGATTCCATTTGAATCTCTCTAAAATTCGAGAAATATTTAAGCATCATTTGATATTTCCTTTCAGAATAGAGAAGCTCTTATTTTCACATTTAGCCAAAATATTTCTCTGCGGCGAGGAAATGAGCGAAAGTGTATCTTCAGAATTTCACAGATAAACTCCATTTTCCTTGAATGTATTTCGGCAGATGTTCCAAATCGTTGATGCAATGATGTCTCCTTTTTACGGTTTCCATAAAATTCGTGTTTGTTACCAAACAGAGTGAAGAAAAAAATACCACTGATCGTACTCATTTGCAAATGGAGCTCGAATTTGTTCCCTGCTCTAAGCAGCCATATGTCCCATTTCGCGTTGAATTCCTGTGAATAGGATTCGATTCGTTGAAAATAACAATAGGAGGGAGGTTGGAGTAGATAAGAAAAAAATAACTATTTGGAGAAGAAGATGGGAACGAGTTGTACTGAATAAGTTTGGTAGCTCTTTAAGCAGTACCCAGATAGCACGTAAGTTTGCAGCAAGTTTGATTTTGACTTGTCATGGCAAAATTTGACGAGTCAAACTTGAATCGAACTTGTAGCAAGTTCGATGTGACAAGTAGCGCCACCTCTTTGCAAATCAAACTTGCAGCAAGTATGCAAAACAAGCTTCCTGCAAAGACAGCACAAAGAGATAATTATCTTTGTCTCTGTTTAAAAAAAAACATCCGATTTTTAATAGAATCTCCTAGACCGTCCTTCTTTTTATTAATTCAATAAATCAATGATAATTTGTAGAAAAACCTAACTTTTTTATAAAAAAATTTTTGAAACATTTTCCATCTTTTTACTAAATATATCACTCGCACTTTAAAGAAAACTATATCGCCTTTTTCTGAATGTTCAAATTTTAACATTTATAAACAAAATGAAACCGAAAAAACAGTCAATGTTTGTTGAAAAATAAACTTATACATTTTGTCCCATTTTAACGTAATTACTTTTGAACTCTAATGTCATAATTTATTCTACTAGCAAAACGTTGTTATTAGCGAAAATCGTTCTCTCTTTGACTTCAAATCATATTCTCAACTCAAAATTTAATGAAATCGAGAAAAAAGTTTAAAATAAATCGTATACGAATCGAAGCGACCGATGTATTAGCGAAATCTATCTTCTCCTGTCGTAGCCGAACTGGTCTAGTGGTATCGATCTCTGTCTACTAATCGGTAGGTCGCGAGTTCTATCCCGGGTTGTGTTCGTACTCTGTTTTTGCTATTATTTGCAATGAGTTTGCACGTCAAGCTTGTGGCAAACTTGCTGCAAGTTCGTTTCATGGTGACTTCGAAGCTTTCGTTAACTTGCTGCAAGCTTGCACTCTTGTCATGACAAATTTGTGGTGAACTTGCACTCTTGTCATGACAAATTTGTGGCAAGCTTGCTGCAAACTAAAATTGCTATCTGGGATAGTAGAAACGCTTTGAAAGCATATAATAGTGCAAAGAAATCCAACACACTTTTCTAGGGTAAAGAAGGCATTTCTGGGTTAGCGTAGTTTTTTTCTAAAAGGTTTCGTTTTGCAAATGTTGATGATTTCTGTACTAATAATAGAACCTAATGTGTGTCTGTCTCTGTGTTTGTTGGCGCTTTACAGAATAAACAATTAGACCATTAGGTCTACCAAATTTTGCCCAGCTACACTTTGAAAGTGGGAATGTACACCAAGGAGGGATTTTTTTAAAAAATTAATTTGAATTTTAGTTAATTAAAAATTAGAAATAACTTTCGTAAATATCACACAAAAATGACTTTTCCACTATATTAAATTTCAAAAATATTTCTTTTAAATAATACCGATATTACAAAGGGAGAGCATGACTTAGAAAATTCAGTTCGAGATGGGATATGGTTTATTAATAGTATACCTTTAGGGTGTTCATCCATTAAAATGCTAAAGTGCAGCGTCTTGCCAATTCGGAGAAAATGGCCCTCAAACTTTCGGAATAACATATCAGCAAGTTCTCACCGGTGTAGAAGCGCGAATAGCATGATTGGTATAGTACTGGCGTGCAAACCTCTTGCCTAGGGTTCGATCCCGCCTCCGTTTCCTTTTTTGAAAATATTTTTTAAAATTAATACTTTATAAATTTTTAATTTAATTCAAATCTTTTAATAAAATATTAATAATTTTTAAGCATAAAATAATTTTTTATTCATATGATATATGAATTATAGTCATAATTTAATTTTTAAACAGCTAAATAATCATAAAAACAATTTTAATGTTGTTAAAAATAAGTAAAATTACTATTACCATTATATGTCATTAAAAGTTTTGAATGATTCCGTTAAAGTATTACTAGATTTCCGTTCTAGTGGAAATTTACTTTACGC
Source organism: Araneus ventricosus (assembly GCA_013235015.1). Classification (NCBI taxonomy): domain Eukaryota; kingdom Metazoa; phylum Arthropoda; class Arachnida; order Araneae; family Araneidae; genus Araneus; species Araneus ventricosus. Next base: position 41,378 of record BGPR01002388.1, on the reverse strand, counting down.
AACCGGTTTTGAACAAAAAAGAGAGAGCAGCCGTTACACTTTTGAAGACAAAGAAAGACGGTCTAAAATCTGAAGTTTATTTCCCAATAGATCTTTAAAATAAACGTACACCATTTATTAATTATGTAATATGTCAAAATATTATTTTATTTCTAATATTTTTCACAAGATGTTCTTGTAGGTAAATAAAAATTAATAAATGTCGGAAAATTTCAAAAATTTACAAAGGAAAAAAATCGTCATGAAATTCTTTTACGATGAGAGCACTATTACAAAAAAAATTATCTAATGATAGCAACTATAATTAGTTATTATTTAGCACCATTAAATTTGTATTTATAATTTTTTTTGTAAATTTGAAATTAATATTTTCTAATTAAATTCACAATTTATAAATATTTAACTTAAAATATTAATCATTTGATTGAAAAGTAACTGCTTCTTTATATGATCCTTGAATTACTGTTATAATATAATTTTTAAATAATTATAATTACATTCTTTCCCGACCAAAACCAGTTCCATAAGGCTAAATGGGAAATTTTGCAATTGCTTTAACGGAATCCTTCAAAAATTTTAATGAGATACTAGCTCTATGACCCGGCGTTGCACGGGCTAAATCGAATAATTTCTGAGGTCACGTGACACATGCCTAATGTGTGTTATAATATTGTTGAAGTGTATTGTATTAGTGTTTTCACCTCCTGCTTCAGCTGAGTGTAGATGAGAGGTCCTGTGATAAATTTGGCCATGAATTCTGGAGCAATACGCTCCTCTCCCTGTAGACGGTACAATCTGTGCACCCATTGAAGCACTGGTACGACCTTATGTTATTTTTGAAATGTACTGATAATTCATCGGAGCCATCCATCAATCCTTTCATTTCCACTGGATACACTGAAGCCTGCTCAATTATATTTCCATTATGACAACAATGAGTGTAAATTCCTCTGGTATTCTTTTCATCCCGGAAATACAACCCTCCGCATTTCAGACAGAGATTGTCCATTTCTCCACAGTCGTGTTCTTCAGTTCAGAACAGTTCTAGATGTATAAAAAGTTTGTATCTGATGGTGATTTTGTCCTTCAATAACATTTAGACTGCGTTCTCTTGCAGGTTGTAGCATGGCTGACAATCGGCTATTTCTTTGTTCTTCTGTTTCTTCCGCTTTTCTGTCCTGGCCACGTTGTGCCATAGTTGGCAATCGGCGGCTTCTTTCTTCTTCAGTTTCAACAACTCTCCTTTCACGTTTTCTAATTGCCTCCCGTCTACTGGCAACATCCCTTGTAATTCCTCTTTTTCTTTTAGGCGGAAAAAGCGAGAATTGAACAAAGCAAAAATAGTAACTTCCAAATATCAGCTTAAAATAGATGCTTCTACAAATATTTAAACTTGATCAAATCAATGAATAATGATTAAAATCACTAACATAACTTATCTACATCTTTCGGCACATAGCTTTACAGAAACAAAACACCCCTTTTAATTTCGTTAAAATGATTTTGTTGGACGTTATATCACGGGATAAAAAAAAGAATTTATACACTTTCAACAATACATTTTTTTTATTCCTGTCAGCGTCACTTTTTTATTGTTGTTGTAACAATGTTCTTTAAAGTAAACGACTTCAACAATAAAATAAATTTTGAATTGCGCTGTAACAATGAAAAGTATTGTTATAAAGTATCCGAAACAATGAAAAGTATTGTTGTAAATTAGTTTTTAATTAATATCTTTTTCACTAATTAAAATTTCGGAATTTAAATGACCGAAATGGATTTCTTGAATTATTCCCCATCTTTTGGTACTTTCCCCGCGCTTCTCCGTTCGGCGGTTCATGAGAAGATAGAAGGACATACATACATACGTACATACGTTTGTTTACCTTCGAATTTTAATAGAGTAGATAATGATAATGGTAATTGTATTTATGTGCATCATTAAACTGTTTTTATGGTTATTTAACTATTTAAAAATTAAATTATGACTATTATTGTATATCATATGAATAAAAAATTAGTTAATGCTTAAAAAGTTTTAATATTTTATTAAAGGATATTTATAATTTTTTAATTTAATTAAATATTAATTTAAAAAATATTTTCAAAAAAGATAAAGGAGGCGGGATCGAACTCCGGACTAAAAAATTTGTACGCAAGTACTATACCGATCATTCTATTCGCGCTTCGACACTGGTGGCAACTTACTGGCATATAAACTAAGCCGAAAGTTTGAGGGTCATTTTCTCCCAATTGGCTGGCCATTGCCTTTTAATGTATGAACACTCTAAATGTATACTATTAATATACCAAGTCTCATCCCAAACTGAATTTCCCAAGTCGTACCCTCCCCTTGTTGGTTGCTGTCTAATTTGTTTCCCCAATTTAAAAAAAAATTCAAAAATATTTTTAATGCATAATTTACAACAATACGCTTCATTGTTGCAATGAAATTGATTCCACCTTGATCTCCGTCCACGTTTATCCTATTTCATTGTTCTGCGAAATCTGTAAACAAAGCCCTCTAAGATGGTATATTAAGAAATATATCCAGATCAGAGATTTTGTTTGCTAAACTTTAATTCTGATTATCGGCATCTTTTGACTCGTCTAATATATAGCTGGACTGAAAATGTGCCGTGTCATTTAAATTAAACAAATTCAATTGAGATTTAGCTGAAATTAAAATCAGTGTTCCCAGCGAAGAAGCTGGGAACCGAAAGTGGCTAGTATATAATAGGAGCAGTTCGATGTGTTTCCAATACGACTACTAAAATAAACCGAAATTGTAAAGATATTCTCAAATAGGATTTACAGTTAAAAATCTGAAATCAACTTCTAGTTTAGTTACATGAAGTCTAAAAATGTCCTTTTAAAGCAAGAGTTATGGTAGAGTAACACGAAATTGCTTTTTCCTCATTACAAGCCATTTGAAGATATGTTTCTCTTCGACCCTCCGCAGATTTCATATTCTTGTCTGTCTCTTAGCAATAAATCTAGCCATGACAAATAGCGCGTTACAGCTCAGCAGATGATTAAAACTATTGACAACGCGATTCAAGGGCAGGCGGATTATTTCCTCGGGAGGAATGAAATCATAATGCCTAAGTGGATCAGCATTTGTAGTAGTACTTAACCCCTTGACCTGCGAATTTATTTAACCTCCTAATTAGATGACACCACCTAATTAGATTGAAATAATAAAAAATATCCCAATCTATTTAAAATGGTAAAGGATACAGGAGATATTTAAGCGTGTCCAAATGATTTTCATATTTAAAATCAATTATTACGTGACTTAATTACGGATTTAAATAGAAAAAATTCTGTAATTTTTTCGATGCTCGTGTCAGATACGTTGTTGTAAGCGAGAGGCTTTAAACAGATAGAAAAATTCTACTGGTAGAATATCCGTACCACCTGTAAGGACATAGTTAAAACTACGATTGAGTGCATGGTTGAGAACTCCAAATAGATATGTTTTGTGGTTGAACGTATTGTAACTGTTATTTAGTATTTGTAGATGTGATTCTCAGGAAGACAGGTGCATTTCCGAAAATGTTTTCTTCGGGCTCGGTGCCTCCGAGACCTAGAAATTCAACAAAATCTTCAGGTAGATTTTTTTTGTCGATTGCAATACTTTCTGTTTGTTTATTTCGTAAGATAAAAAGGTAAGGTAAAAGTTACTAAGGTATTAAATTCCTAAACTGTCTTAGTTTACCTAAATAAACAGAGTGGCTGGTTAAATACATACATTTCTGATGAAACCTCTTGCCCAACTTTTTTTTCTAAATGTGAAGCACTGTTCATTTCGATTTTTTTAAAATGATCTTTTTCATAGTTTCCAACAGCAAGTGAAGCATGAATTCAGATATGAACATGATTTCGGTTAGTTTAGTTATATTAACTTCCCGTTTTGAAGCAACACGAGGGCTATTTTGGGACGGACGTCGTAATTTTGAATCGCGGTCAGATGACAAAGACGACACCTGAGTTGGTACTCCCTCTCCAAACTTCCGCACCACACCAGCGGAAGGACATTTGGCCCTTACGTATGACTTAACGTGCAACAGGCCCAATACACAACGGATTTTCAGTGGAATCCGATTTCGAACCTGGAACCCTCCGGCTCCGAGGCCGACACCTTACCATTAGGCCATCGCGGACTCATATAAACGCGATAAAACATAAAATTACATAATCGCTTATGGAAGTTATTCAAAATCTGTAGCATGAAGCAGGTGAAATCGATAATTCAGTAGTTGGAAACTCGAAAAGATAAACATGTAAAACTATTTTCTTGAAAGAAAATTCATAAACTTTAGTTAAAACTCCTAGAAGACAGAAATTTTAAGGAATGGGAGATTAAATTTGGTAAGAAAGGGGAATAAGCTGAATGGAGCTTCATGATAAACGTTTACAACAGAAATTGGTTGTGAAAGTTTAAGATTTTTAATTAACTGAAGAATGAATTCTGCTGTTATTATCTTAAAAATGCGCCCCTCAGTTGAGAGTGATTTATTTAAGTTTATATAAGTTATTAATCTTCATTGCATGATAGGACTTGAAAAATATTTCCTTCCAAAAGAAATGCTAATATCGTGCTTTCATTACATTAATTCTTAAATCGTATACTGCGATACTAACACCAGTTTCGTGTCTTAAATTTCAAAGCCGTGGTATCGGTATATATAATAACAATAAAAACAATTTTCCTCTGAAAACTCTAAATTCTTATATATTAGACAGAGAGGAATTTTTTGAAAGGTATGTAGAGTTATGAAAATTATTATTGATCACATTATGGCTTACAATATTTTATATAAAACAATCTAAACTTAAGTATGTCACGGTTATTCAGAGAAAAAAAAAAGCAGATTTAATTTATCAAACAGAATATGACCTAATCCATCAATTAACAGATGAAGAATTGTCTACAGACTTGATTAATCAAAGAAAACATGAAAATTTATTTATGATTTTAAGAAATTATAACTAACGACTTCAGCTGTATGAATTCAATAAAAATGAATCGTTGGTTTTTTACATTTATTGCAGGCTATTTTACTTTAAATTTTTAAAGACAGATTTCAATTTTGGTGTCCGGTCGATGCTGTTAGGTGGCAGTCTCGGCTTGGTGGTGGGAGGTCCGCAGGTATCAACAGAACTCCTAATCATATGTAGATTTGGTACAAGGGAATTTAATTGTGATGGTTCATTTGTCCTCTAGTCGGTGAGATGAATAAGTTTGGAAAATGGGGTCGCAAATGACGTGTCGACTTCATCATCTCAACATGGTTTGAAATTATGAGTTTAACCCCAATCAAGGCCTCATGTAGCTTCAAAACGAGATATTAATAATAAACTAAACTCAATTTTCTTAATTGAAACTCTATGTAGTAATGTGGAATGTTATTTTTATACAATTCAGCGAAATTTCATGTAAAAAGTGAATAGAATTGTACATCAAGTACTCCGGTGAGAATACATGATAAAACTTTCGACCACAAACATAGGAAGAACCTCATCTTGTATTTCGAAATGATCCTATAAACCCTGATGGTAAATCGATCTTCATTTCTATTATCCGGTGTCTACTTTTCGCTAGTAGAAAACAAAAAGAGAAAATATCAGTTAAAAGCTTTGAAAATCCTGTAAGAAATCCAATGAAGCTTAGATGGAACCTTCAGCGAAAAATCCAATAAAAAAGCTTTTTTCTTTGGGTTTCGATGGATTAACTCTTACTTTAATCCAAGCTTTATACAAAGTTGACATAAAGATTCATCATGGTAGTATTGCAATCAATCCTTTCTATTACACGGATTCTAAATAACACGTTGCTAGTATTTCGACATCGTGAAAAAACATACTCTTGACAAAATTAGGATTGTTCAGCATACTATTGTTTTTCGACCTTTTTTCATATCTTTTGCGTTTATGTGCTCTACTTTTTTTATTTTACTTTATTTTTGTTTAACCATTATTGTGAATATTTTTGTTTCTGTTTTGTTTAATCTTGAACGAGCGCATTTCTTAAAAATAAGAAAATTCCAAAATTAGTTGTTTCTTTTTTGTTTTTAGTAGTGTAAATAAATGCAATTTAACTTTAAAAAAACTTTTTTTAAAAATTGGCAACATCAAAGTTTGATTTTCAATTTCCGGATTCCACTGACGTTCTAGAATAGTAGTTAAAAGAATTCTTAATCTTTTTCTGCAAAACTTAATCTACGAACACAACATATATTTACAAATATTTTCCTTATTCAGGACAACTTCTTTCTCACTGTTCTGATTGTGCTACGCGTGTGAGTTTACACAGAACGAATTAATCGCATTGTTAGGCGAGTTGAATGCTTTTTGGAATGCCTTAGTCTCTATATATACAGAAGAGAGCGATAATGACTTACAATTAATAGTTTTCAATGATTCATGTAATCAAATTTTAACGAAGAATTAGATATTCATTTTTATACCAAAATGTGCGTGTTATTTTTTTTTTTTGGAATATATCGGATTTAAGTATTAAAAACGTATTCATATGTTAATACAAAATAATACTATATTAACATATGATTTCAGGAGATCATACTCGGATATCTGTCAAAGGATTGCAGATTACTTTTTTACTGTAATTGCATGATAATAAATGATATGTTCATTAAATAACTTCTCTAAATTTGATATATCCAACGATATCAAACAACAAAAACGTTTGTTGCATGACTTTTCTAAGATATTAAAAAAATTCTTCCAAGGTCTTCATATTGAAAAATAATCTAAATTATGAAGAAATGTTTACAGAAGTTAAATTTTGAATATAATTTTATTAAAAAATTAAGCTCAACACAAAATAATTGCTAGCTTTCCTTGAACAAAAAAGAGAAATTATTTTAAGAAATATATTTTTCGCAGTAGAAATAGCTAATCAACTTCTAACAGTAATGAACCTAATTTCATGTTAATTAATTTTTTTATCCTATTTATTTTTGTTTTTAGAGTTAATTCTGTTGACGGAACAAGAATCCCCTTAACTGAAGATTAAAGTCAAGTTAAATATTTATTTATGCAAGCGACAACAAAAAATTAAAGTTGGTGATTAAAAATTCATTTAATCAGTTTTTTCTCAGAAGAACAAGTTTTTTCCAACTAATAAAAGTAATTATTTATTCGGGAATCTCTAACTTATGAAACTCGATTTATTTTACTGCTCACGTTTAGATAGGCGTTTTCTTTGATGTTCAATTTGATAGTGGTATACAATTTCTTGGGTGTACCACAAAAACAAATGTTTTGTTCTTTTTAACTTGCAGTATCTGTAAATAAATTTATTGTATTTAGCTTGTTTTCGGTTTGATAAAGTTTACTTGTAATTAAAACAATAATTAAGATTAAATACTTCGCATACGGGGTGTTTCAGTACCAGTTGTACTTTTAGAAAAGGTAAGGTGCACCCAGATGACTCGGAATCAACAATGCAAAATCGGAAATGGCATGCGAATGTGGTAGCATACACGGAAAACATTAGAAATGAAATGACGCCACATGAGAGGACATGAGCTTTAATAATACATGTACATTGGCACACTCAATAGTAGCATAGCTGAAATAAGATGTCCTAAGTTTTGTCCACAAGCTATAATACAATCCTCACATCTCCGATTCATTGAATTTCAAGCATTCTGGAAGATTCCGGGCATGTCTCGCACTTCCCTGGCAGCTTCAACGATGTTTACAGCCATTTTTTTTGGTGGCATGAAAGGTGGTTACGTTCACTAGTGTCTCGACATACCCCTAGAATGACGAAGCATCGAGGGTGTGATAAGTTTAGCCAAACATGACGTCTAAATGATCACTATGAAATTGGGTAGGGAGGAAGCATTGTGCTGGAAAGCCGCAATGTTACTGAAACATGTTCATCTTCCAAAGATAGTAGAAATACGGCCCAGGATATGCCATGTAGTTGCTAACTGTCAGACGAACAAGTGAAATCCAAAGGGGTGATCCTTCGCAATGCCAGAAGAAGCATTTACCGTTAAATTTATTCTTTGCTGCATTGGGGGTTCCCACCCTAATGTTAAATGAATCTTCACTGAATGAGAGATGGAAACCCCGGAGCTCGTTCAATGTCATTTTCTGGGCCATGGAAGGAATTAGGCCCCGCCATCGCATTTGTGATTTTGAGTAGTCTAGGTGTATCCTACACTTCTAGAAGTTTGTAAATCTGGTGTTGAGACAGTTTGTTATATTGACTTTCCCAAAAGTTTTGAAAAACGCAATCTACCAACTATTCTAGTAACACAGTTTGTGTATCTTAATATTTAAAATTTAAACTAGAAATAATTTTTTAAAAAATGATAAGAGAAATTCAGATGAACAGATGTAATTGTAAATTAAATTAGATGTGTTGTTTTAACGTTATAATTAATAATCTCGCAAAAAGCTAAGAGGAATTTTCCCTTAATTTTAAACCTTGATCTTATAATTAAACTGTCAAAAATAAAAGCATCCAATACTTATCTTTTCACTAAATAAATCAGACTTTCAAAAAATAGATACCGTATCTCCTACTTTCTTAGTCGTAGGAATTATCTGGCAAGGCAAAGATGCCCACAGTGCAATGGAATAAAATATATGCGATTTGAATATCAATATTATGTTTGACTTAAAGAACATATTTCGCTTTAAAGAAACTTACAATTTTACGCAATACAAAACCTTATTAGAAACTTGTAGAAAATAAATCTAAGTTTGGTTTACACATTTCCTAGCATGTTATAACTCCTTAGAATAAAGTCGTATAAAATAAAAAATAAACAAGAAAAAATGAATTTAACTCTTGCATTTTATTTTCAATACTTCACTGTACTAAGTTTTGGTAGGCGTCGTCTAAAATTAACTTTGGCTTACAAATAAAATAATTACTATGATTTTATTTATCTTCAAATATAAAAAGGAAAAAAAATTGCAAATAGTGCCTGATTGAATGAAGCGTTTCTAGTTTAGCCTAATTAGTTTCAATCAGTTGAATTCAAAAGCTCGTATGTAAGAAAAATATTCTTATCAAATTTTTAAAGAAGTTAATGAACTGACTCGGAAAGAAATAATTAATATTTCGAATTCTTTCTTTATTTTTATTTTGTAGTTTCGTAAAATGAGATTTGTGAATTAAAATCAGAAATTCTGTTAATTAATACTGACCTAGTTAATTTTGTAATGAAGTCGAAAGAATAATTTAAAAACGTAGCATTGCTATTACTAACATTTTTTTTCACTCCGACTGCTGCTAATCAAAAATATTCTAGTGACTTGTACAGTTAGAGAAACGATCTTCATCAAGAAAGTGCTTTTCATTAGTTTAATATTTAAATATTCTTGAAACAGTTTCAAAATATATTTTTTGTTGTGTTTTAATGTAGTAACTTCTGAAAACTTTCGAAATGTAGAAAGAAAAGCTTAATTTTTAATTCTTCTGAAGGATTTGGCTTTTAGCATATAAACAGATAGTAATAACTAACAAATAAAATGAATAAAGGCTAATTTCGTAATTTAAATTAAAAGGCCTCCCCAAAACATTTATTTTATAGTTATCTAGCACTACCCGCACGGCATTGCTCGTGGCATCACTTGAATTTCCGATTAAATATATTTGCAAAAATTTGTGGTCAGCATCCGTAAATGATTACAAAGAGCCTGATGTATCGTATATTTGTCCTTTAATCTTTAATGTTGGTATATAATTATCAGTTATTATATTCGTTACACCAAATGAAGACATTTGAAAGAATGTGTTATAATTTCGTATGTTTTTCAAAAAATGCTTCGATTCTGTAGTAGTACCCGCAAACAATGAGAATAATGGCTCAAGTGGTGCCTTCAGTGGTGGCAATTTAATTTTACCATTCAAACAACACATCCCAGGTGCCTAATTCTTGAATTTTAATGAGTTGCAATTTGTGCAAACTTTATTCATACTTTCAACAACCACAACTAGAGGCAAGCTATATTCAATTCCCGAATCGTACTGAAATGCAATGCGATTAAGTTTTACCATTTCATTTAATCGATTCATTTGCATGCGTAATCGACTATTGTCACGTTTTTTATTTCGATCACTATATGACAAACATTGCCTTAATTCTTTAATCCTTCCTCGACTTGCTTCATTTCGTGCTTCGTGTTTTTGTGATTATTCAGTAGCACGTGACTGTGACATTTGTAATCGAATTCCTTCAATTCTTTGTGCTGTTTCTTCTTTTGTTTCATTTTGTCTTTCTTCTCGTTTCCTCTTGGCTGCATTTGTGCAAAGACCAATATTTTGTGGTTTTGCGGCATTTTTTACAACAGTAAAATACAATTCCAACAGCAATTCTACAACAGCAGAGTCGAAAATTCAGAATGTAAAATCAAAATAAAAATATTTACAAAACTTAACTTCGTAATCACAAAATGTAACCTTCACTTTATAAAAGTCAGATGTAAATAAATGAATTGCCAAACAGCACTTGAACTTTTACGCATGCGCGACAGCATTTCTTACCTCGTGAACTTCAATGTGAGAAGTAATGTCTAGTGGTGCCATCTACAATTAAATAATAGTACTACTACTATTGATATTATATTATTAGGCCCCTAACTTTATTTTTACTGGTCAGATCGAGTTTTTCAATAGCTCTATACCATCTCCGGACAACGCGGATCATTTTGCAAAATACCGCGCGTAAATAAATCAAGTAGTTTTTTTGTCTAAAAAGGACAAACATACGAACATTGCCTTTTATAAATATAGATTTCTTTTCATCTTTCACTTAGACTACCACTAGAACCTTTTACTGTACACTACGTACAAATGCTTTACAGCTGCATTACCTTGTCTTAGCAAATTTTTAACCCATTATCTGCCAAAACTCTATCATTTCACTTTCAAAACAAAAGCTACATTAATATAACATGAATGAAATATAAAGAAAAATACATTTTTGAAAGTTTTTAATTAAACTGATTAACTTTTAATTATAATTAATTTTTTTATATAAAAAAAGGTATTTATTGAATTTCCATCTGTTGTTATAGCAGTCAGCTCAACACTCAAATGCAACAATGAAAACTAAAAATTGCACTGTTTAGGTGAAAACAAGCGTCCCATAAAAGGGAGAATGGCAGATAATGGGTTAAGCTGAATAAAAGTTTCCATAAAAATTATCCCTGGAAAGTAATTTTTCTTAAATTATATTGAGAATAAATACTTCAAAGTCGGTTATTGACACCCTACGGATGAGTAATTGACGCCACAGTTATCGACATCCCTTCATGCTTATTTAATTTGCTTTTGCAGAATGAATGAACCTATGCTAAGGAAACTAGGGAAAGTTGAATTTGTTAAATTAAATATTACAAAATTAAAAATTGTCCGAGCTGTCAATAACTGTCTTGTTTACCCTACTTTTACTTTATTCTGCTAGAATCCCGATATCAAAAGAATTTGTTTAGAGATCACCTTTCATTCACCTGTATTCTAAAGGTTATCAAAGCAGTGGGTTAATACATTATTTAATAGTTTGGTAATGTATAAAAAAAAGTATATAAAACAATAACCCGAAGAAAGGGTTCGAAGGCATTGAAATCCATACCGATTA